>JAPSGF010000048.1:2459938-2462047 GCA_035772895.1 Perdix hodgsoniae | reverse complement strand
CTGACAGGGTCACCAACCAGTAGAGCAGGCTGCCCAGAGCCACGTGCAGCCTCCTTCCAGAAGAAAGAGTGGTTTTCAGTCTGACGATCTCGGTAACAAATCAGGAGAAACTGCCATAAGGCTATACTGGTATTTGATAAAACAAGCAGTCTTGAACTTTTCATTTTACATATTATAGGCTTCTAAAGAGTAAATTTAGCCTAAATACATAGACAAATATATGTTAGTGACATTTTTCCTGCACAGGTTCAGTGAAAACTAGCTTCTGTGGTCATACTCGACCTTCTGAGTCTGCATTCATAACATTAAAAAAACACCTTTTTAAAGGATTGCTATAAGAATATATCTAGATAGCTGGCTGGATGTTATGGTAGATAACCTGTTTTACTCTGCAAGTTTCTCCTCTTTCTTCTTAAATATTTTTTTCTTCCTGTTTTGTTTTTCAAGAGAATCATCATAACATAAAGTTGCATAAGTATTTCTTAGCCTACCAAGGATGCCCCTTCATTTGTCAGGCATGGCAGACTGGTGTATATACAGTATTAACTGTAGTTTTCACCTCTCAGTGTAGAAAAAGTAAATGGTACATCATTGCAGTCCTCAGGGTCTGTTACAACACATGTAATATTGATTAATATAGGAAGTTTCATATAGGAAGTTTTATTTCCATAAATAGCAGAGGTGTAAACTAAAAGAAAAAAAAAACAAAACTAAATGTATCATGAAACAATAGCATTACTTCTAGTTCTTAAGTAAGAACGGTGATCATGGAGAATAGTCCTGGTATCTGTGAGAGAGATCTTGCCTTTTTCAGTGGTGCGTAGGAGAATGTTCCCTGGGTATTTGAAGCCACAGACATTATCCAGATTCTGAAGAAAAAATTCCATCTGAGATACAGCTAGTTTCTATCAAAAGACTGCAGGGCAGGTCTTCAGTAGCATGCGTGCTACAGATTTGGGAAGGTTTCACTGGAGGAGGTCAGATAGGAATCCAAGACCTTCTGTTTGAGAGTGGTGAATCTTTTGTACCTCATCAGCAAAGGGCACGCAGGAGCAGCTGGATGTCCCCCATAGGAACATAATGTGGAGAGCCTGCTCTTGTGAGCTTACCCCTCCCCTTATTTCACCACTCATTTTTTTTCTCCACCTCATCAAAAGGGAGCAGCTGGCTGATCACCTGGTAGCCAGTGAAGATCAACCCACTGCAATTTCTTAATTTGGTTGAAGTGTTGAGAAAGACTACAGCAGTGATGAATGTCACCAAGGGGGACTTGATTCCATTTTGTTTCTGTTCAGAAAATCAGTTCATCCTGAAGTAATTGCACTCATGGGTATTAATGTGCTCACTGTAGAAAATAGGAAGCTAGAAAAAAGTAATCTATTGAAAATGTACTGTTTGTTGTAATTTAATGTGTATTATTTTAGTTTAGTTTTTTTTTTTTAATCTATCTAGCCTAAGAGAGAGCACTGTGACTTTCTATATTGTGCTTTTTTTTTTTTTCCTTCTTTTTTTTCTAAGTCTAAAACCTTTCATCCCTTAGTACTTTCTTAATTAAGGAGCATAACAGTACTGAAGTTAATGCTGAAAATCAAGAAGATGCAAATCAGGAAACCCATGGGAGGAAGAACTAAGCCTCAGTTCAGTTGCATTCTGTTTGTGCATATGGCTTTAAATATAATATAAAATTATGTATATCTGTCTAATAAAATAGCATAAACAGTAGTTTAGCAAGTATGATGTAAACCACCAGATGGAGTAGTGTTTCCATGAGAAATTCAGAGTATAGCAAGGAGGTGTTTTGTTTTGGTTTTCTTTTCATAATATAAATAGCAAGTGCAATTACAGAGATACTAGCCATGCTTTTTTTTATAAATCTGCTGTCATCAGTGCTGCATGTTAAAGAGCACGTTTCTTAGCTTTTCATGATAAGTCATGGTTTAGCTTTCATGTTGAGGCTAGGGAAAGTGAGAATGTATTTTTCCTTTTCTAATAATATTTGTATTAACCTGAGATGACAGATACATTGCATGCAAATGTGATGATTTCTTCTCCTTTTGTACTTTTCTTTATATCCTAAACTTCATCTATTTGCCACATTGTTCCTTTCAA
>JAPSGF010000048.1:2432438-2454938 GCA_035772895.1 Perdix hodgsoniae | reverse complement strand
CTGTTTGATGACTCTAATCGGATGGGTTTTTTGTGTTTTTTTTTTTAATATCAACTCTATCTTCTGTGATCAAGCTTGTGCTAGTTGGCTCTTACTTTCACAGTATACTTCATTAGTCTTCTATGTGATACTTGTAACGTGAAGATTTCTCTGAGGCTGAACAAAACAAATTCTCTTCCTATGCTTTTTAAGGTTATCTTTAGATTATAACTGAGACAAAGGAACACTAGGCAAATATGTGAGATTTCCTAGCTAAAATAGACTATATTATAGGGTAAAAGTAAGAATACCTTTGCTATCTGTGATATGAAGAAACTTCCTTGGCAAACAAATTCTAAAAATTCATTATGTTAAGGATGGTATTCATCTCTAGGACATATCCTAACTAAGGGGATTAACAAAAATATATTCACCCACGTAATTTTCAGAGCAGGTAGGAATTTTTCTTTGTGGAAATTTATAACTTGTTTGCAGATCACTCCCAGTGTACAAGGGCAAACCATAGGTAGGTACACAAAATTAAAAGATGTGGAAAAATGCAATGGATGTGGGAAATAGAGACACTAAAAGACCTTGAACAACAGTGTATAAATATAGTAACTATATAACTTAATTCATGAAAGAAAATTGCATTCCTGATGGTAATTATGTGGAATCCATTTTGAAGCTTTCACTGCAGTTGGTTCTGTGGGTTTGTTTTGTTTTTGGTGATGTTTTTTGGGTAGGCCTAAAAAATCAAAAATGCATCTTCTGACTGTTTTATTGCCATTATATTCAGCCTAGTACTTGCTTAGCTCAATTATAATAATTTAGCATTACTTTTCCTTTAGGTCATTTTTATCGTCTAGAAGGTCAAAAGGATTATCTGCTTTGTGGCAATAGCTCAGATGCAGGGTAAGATATGCTAGAAACTACATACTACCTTTTAATTTAAACAGCAATGTGCATAATACCACTATTAACTTAAAAAGCGAATTTAATGACCTAATTAATTAAAGATGTACGGTTGTGGTTCGTAGTAACTAAGCACTCGAATGAGTAGAAATAGTAAAGGAGAAGAGTATTTTGCTGTGAATTCATTTTAAAGCTCTAATTTAACTAGAAAAATTATTATTTCAACAGGTGGATATTGCATTATCAATTACTTTAGAACAAACTTCTATACTAATGACTTCATGTTATTTTTACATCCCTGAAGTAGGCAATTGGACTTAAAGCGGAGTTCTGGGAGGACCTCTTTTGTATTTTTGTTGGTGGACTTCATACACAGGACTGCCTTGGTCCCTCTTTGTGACAATTATTTGTAACAGTTTGTAACAATTAGGTATTTCTAGTTTGTAATGACATGTCAGTTCATCTGTTGTTTTCTGATAATTATGTCTTTAAAACAGATATACTTAATCTTTCTTTGTAAACATTTTACATATGTCTATAAGTCATTAGATAATTTATACTATGTGTGTGAATATGTATATTATATTTACACATATATGTATGTGTAATATGGAAAAAAAATCTTTTATCTTTTCAGGAATAAAATCATGACAGAGGTGGTGTGCCTACTGTAGACAAGTTTATGACCATCTAATATCAAAACAGATATAGTTTCAGAAATTCAAAGTATCACTGTGGCAGTTACAGTGATTTTGTATTATATAGTACATACAGTATTTTGTATATAAAAATGAAAGAAATTTTGAAGAGTTTTCAGTTATTTGTTTGCTTCTTGCTGGCTTTAAAATAAAAACACTGTTGTTTACTTCTTCGAGAGCTTTTAAATTGTAAGCAACAGATAGCAGAGGCCCTCTTCCCTGATTAGATCTAATGAATCGTCAGTATACAATAATTAAAATATATATATATATATATGTTCTTTTATAAGCACTGTTGTTTTGTTTTGTTTTGTTTTTTCCTTTTCTTTTCATAGTAAATGTCCAGAAGAGTTTATCTGTGTGAAAGCAGGTAAAAACCCCAACTACGGTTATACTAGCTTTGACACATTCAGTTGGGCTTTCTTGTCCCTGTTTCGACTTATGACACAGGACTACTGGGAAAATCTTTATCAGCTGGTGAGTAAATAGTAAAAATTAGTGTCTGACTCACCCCAGAACAAACATGGAAATGACCTGTGTCTATGTTATGTACCACAGCTATAAACAACAGCTGAAAAAGTGTAGCATTTAGAAACAAATTCAGTTGCAGAATTAAGCAGCTGAATAACTCTTAATTTGTGCACCTTTAATCCTGTTTTTGGTTACTTAAAGCGCATCTTTGTGTAAGCTAATTTTCTTACCACAGTTTTCCATTACATAGCATATAAAAAATTGTTAATTGTAGTAAGCATTATCTTCAAAATTATTTATTCATTTGTGCCATCTTTAACTCTTTTTTTATTCCAAGCGGAAGACATGCTAATATGCTGCAAGTATACTAAGCATCCAATCTTTGATGTGTGATTTACATTAATTATACCGATCACACATCTTTCTCAAGAGTATTATGCTTTAAAGTAGGTTTGCCACAAACAACATAATCCTTTTTTTTTTCATATATATTAAAGCTGTTTTTATTTTCATTGCTTTGTAATTCAGATAATTTTATATAATTCTACAGACAGAATAACAACTGAATTTTAGATTTGCAGGCTAAGTCAGTGTTTCTGAATAGTGGAATTGATGCTTGTCTTCACCAAGAATTATTTTTCTTCTCTTCTAGACATTACGTGCTGTTGGCAAAACATACATGATATTTTTCGTTCTGGTCATTTTTCTGGGTTCCTTCTATTTGATTAACTTGATTTTGGCTGTGGTTGCCATGGCCTATGAAGAACAAAATCAAGCAACTATGGTTGAAGCAGAACAGAGGGAGGCAGACTTGCAACAGATGCTTGAACAGCTAAAGAGGCAGCAAGAAGAAGCTCAGGTATTTCTAAAAAAGAAAAATACCTGCCTTTCTTTTTTTCCCAAACATAAATCTATTTAGGCTTTTGTCACACATTTACCAGTCATGATACAAACTTCAGAAATAAGCACTATGGCATTCTTGAAAGATTTTGTAATTTTAAAGCATCTGATAGTTCAAATATCTTTTTAATGTTATATTAAAATATTTACTTCGACAGGCAATAGCAGCAGCTGCAGCAGAGATGACAGAGTTTGGTGGTGAAAGTGGACCTTCAGACAGTTCTTCTGAAGCATCCAAGCTTAGCTCAAAAAGTGCCAAAGAAAGGAGAAATAGAAGGAAGAAAAGAAGGCAGAGGGAACATTCTGGAGAAGAGGATAACATAAAAGATACAAAGCTTTCGAAGTCTGAGTCAGATGGCAGTATCAGAAAGAAAGGTTTCAGATTTTCTTTCGATGGCAACAAACTTGCTTATGGGACACGGCTCACATCACCCCACCAGGTGCTGTGAATAGTTCAGTTTTATTGTTTGGAGTGATATAACTGTAATATTAAGAAAACTTTACTGTAACCTTGCAAAGTAATACAACATAGGAAAAGAGTTTGCATTATTTTAAGTGCTAACTGCATCTAGCAAGTGTAATTTAATTGTTTGGGATCTGGTGGTTCTCAGCAGGATGCATGGCAGTATAGCATTTTCATAGTTCATCTGAAATAGAAATTCATTTTTAATTCATAAAAAGAAATTTTAAGTGTAATATATTAATGTAGAAGACTATGGATACAAAGCACTTGATATCTGTTAACATAATACATGATCTACGTGAATCATTAGAATTCCTAAAATTTTTATTTTCTCTCTAGTACAGAAATAGAAATTGCTGTAGCCTCATGCATGTTCACCTTCTCTTCTTCAAAGAATTGTTTTAAGGGTACTGTAAATTTGCCTATTCAGATAATTCTTATCTCTCATGCATGCGTCCGAAGTGTAGCCATGGTACTGTATTAAGAATAAAGATAGAAAATTCCTGGGGAATATAAATTAATATTATAAATAGATATCCATACTGTTTATTTTAAATCCTCAGCCAATGTGTTTGTTTCCTTTACAGTCTTTACTAAGCATTCGTGGCTCCCTGTTTTCTCCCAGACGTAGTAGCAGAACAAGTCTTTTCAGTTTTAGAGATCATGGAAAAGAGATAGGATCTGAAAATGACTTTGCTGATGATGAACACAGCACATTTGATGATAACGGAAGCAGAAGAGGTTCTCTTTTTGTACCACTGAGACACAGTGAACGACGTGGTAGTAACATTAGTCAGGCCAGCAGATCGTCAAGAAGGCTGATGATGTTTCCAGTGAATGGGAAGATGCATAGCACTGTGGATTGCAATGGAGTAGTTTCTTTAGTGGATAGACCTCCATGTCTCTTGTCGCCTACAGGGCAGCTTCTGCCAGAGGTGATAATAGACAAGCCAACAACTGATGACAATGTAAGGAAATTTTTTTTGTACTACAGATTTTGTGATATTTCCTCAATGCACCAAAGAATGTTTTGCTGAAGTGGAATGCTTTGGGGAGTGATTGAGAGATTCTGAATGCCTTTGTGCATCTTCCTGTAATGAAAATGGTTCTTAAAGTGATTCACTCAAAAGTAAGCGGCATGAAAATGAAAGAGAACAAAATAATGTTTTTATATACCTGTGTAGCAAGTAAATGTATGCATCTCTATACTGAATAAAAATTACACTGCTGAATGTGTTTCAGAATCCAGAATTAGGGTAGTCAACATTCTAAACTCTGCATATTCTTCATATGTTATTTAGATTTTTTTTTTCTTTGTCGTTTTGGCCACCATTTAAATGTATTTCCTAATTCTCTGCCAGTAATCTGCTAGTTCTTACCTTTTTTTTTCCCACCATATATTATGGAAACATAGCATAGCCTTTTGGATTATGTTGTCAACTCTGAAATACATTTTTCTCAGTCTCAGAGATTATCTGAGTTTTTCACTGCCTAGTATCAGGGTTTAATTAAATAATATTATGTGCAAATTCATCACTTTCTCCCTCTGGTCAGTCTTCTGTTTTGCCTGCCTCTGCTTATATGAATGGAGCAGATGGTTCGGTCCTGGAAACAAAGAAGTTTTACCTGAGTCCCAGAATTGAATATACGTCAGCCAGATTACTTAAAGTTATAGCCTTTCTGAACTCTTTTACTTTCATTTTCATATATTTATTTAATGTATGAATAGGTCCATCCATGCTCGCACATCCAAAACTTTCTTTTAATTGAGATGTATTAAATGATAGAATTCAGATTTGTAATTTCAGTTTTATATGATAAAATTTATGTATATATATCCATTTGGAGAGTCAGATAGGTCAGTCTTTTGTGATTTCTTATGTTGAAATTCGTAAAATCAATCAGAGATTATAGCTATTTAATGTATAGATATATTTAGTTTTTAAGAATAAGATCCAAGCTGATCCGTAGAAGTTACTTTTAGAGAACAATTGTTATTGCAGAAATTTCCTTACATAAATCACTTATAAGTATCTCCTGATCAAGCTTGTTTGGAATTGAAGTACTGATAAAGAAAGCATGAAACAGTGAGCTCTGATTTTAATTTAAAATTTTTTTTTTTTTTTTTTCTGATTCCCATGCTGTAACATTTCATTTGTTTCTTTGGCGTTGATCTCCAAAATTTACTTGTTTAGGATGAAGTTAATGGTAATTAATTATAATACAGTAGTGGTTTGGAAATCAAATACCCAAACTGCTTTTCAGTACTTTATAAGTTACTTAACAGTATTCAGAATTATAATATGAAAATACCCACTTAAAAAGCAAACACCAGGTTTATGTTACAGTGGAAAAAATTCTAATGTAATTGCACAAACAGGAAGTCGCATATATTTATGAATTCATTGAAACTGAAGGGTCTTTCTGATACCTATTCTTTCAACATTTCTAAAGGTGAATTTAGTTTATCCTCCTCCTCAACCTAATTTTGTTTGTTTGTTTCATAGAGTACTACTGCAGAAATTGAAATAAAAAAGAGACGTTCAAGCTCGTATCAAATACCGATGGATTTGCTGGAGGATCCCAATCTAAGACAAAGAGCCATGAGTATAGCTGGCATCATCACAAATACAATGGAAGGTGTGTTGTAACTGCAGATAAATGAATTTTCTTAACATAGTCATAGGTATGCATGTATTGTATCACCTGCAAGTACAGGAGGCAAAAAATAAAGTCCTTGAAAATAATTGATAGGAGGAAAGTGCATGTACGTAGTTAAAGAAGTGAAGGAATCTGATAAGTAGGCTAAGCTAAAAACAATATAGCAGATAAAATGTATGTGTTCTATACTAGTTCACACAAGAAGAAACTTCTTTATTTTGAGAGTGACAGACAGCTGGAACAGGCTGAAAAGAGGTGGTGGAGTCTCCTTCTCTGGAGATACTCAAAACCCACCAGGAGACTTTTGTGTGCAACCTACTCTAAGGAACTTGCTTTATGGAGGAATTTAGATGAGAAATCCCTTCCAACTCTTACAATTCTGTGATTAATATTTAGCAAAAGAGTTACTGAAAGAAGTTTTCTACGAACTATAAGAAGATAATTGAGATAAATTAAAATAAAGATTAGGCCTTAGAAGAGTTGGTTTTTTTTTTGTAGGATTATTTGAAAGTGACAATATTACTAACAATACCATTGAAAAAGCTTGATAAGCTTTCAAAAACTGAAATTATTATTTTCCTTGAAAATAATTAAACTGATGTTTGTGATGATTGTGAAGCTGAAGTTTTACAGAGTAAAATATCTCTAAATATAATGATGAATTTTGAAACCAAGGTTGTTATAAGAAGACAAATTTTTCAATTTTTAGTTAAAAATTCCTAAATATTTTTCTAATTTTATAATACCTTATCATTCTGCATCTATATGTAAGTTGAAGAGTCCTCCAAACGTCATTAATGCTTCCAGGAATAAATATATTCACAACTTGTTTGCTCTGCTTTCTTTTTTTTTTTTCTTTTTTTCTTTGCTTTTTTTTCTCCCTAGAACTTGAAGAATCCAGACAAAAATGTCCACCCTGCTGGTATAAGTTTGCCCACACATACTTAATTTGGAATTGTTGTGAATTTTGGTTAAAAGTGAAAAGTGTAGTTTCATTTATTGTAATGGATCCACTTGTTGATCTGGCTATCACTATTTGCATAATTTTGAACACACTGTTTATGGCCTTGGAGCATTATCCAATGACGGAGACTTTTAGCAATACACTTAAAGTAGGAAATCAGGTAAGTCCATCAAAATCTATATTATTTGATGCAATCTGAACATATAATCAAACAAAAATGAATTCTATTTAAAGGAGAAAATATTATTATCATCATCTCACACACACACAGAAAAATGTTTGTTTAATTGCAATAAATGTAGTCTAAAAATAATACTCGAGGTAATGGCATTAAAAAGTATAGTTTCCATACTGACATTCCTGCAAATATTTTTCATTGATCAGATTTTGTATGATAGAAAACAAAAGAAGAAATCTGATTTGATTTTATTACAAGAATTACAGCATTACAAGAAATATAAGTGCTAAATTAGATCCTTTCTACTGTAAGCATGATTAATGAGATGGTTGCTCCAAAAATAATGCCTTCACTCTTTATTATGTTTGCCCACAATATCAATAGCAGACATCAGTGATATGGTTATAAAGGTTGAATCTTTCCACCCTTATTTCATTACATTTTGTTGCTTGTGACATGTGGCAGCAAAGGAGTAGTCTGACATGGGAGTATGAAGCAAAGGTGTGTAACTGACATCCCCCATGTGAAAAAATTGCACCCATCGCCATTTATCAGTGTTTTCTGAATGTGGAGACCAGCCAGTGGATGTGAACACAGTGAGACAGTGGATTGTGCATTTCGACAGTGATGTGAAAGATAAGCCATGTTCTGGATGGCCACGCACACACAGGTGAAGAGCATCTTGAGCAGCTCATCTGCAGAAATCTACAGATTGTGATCAGGGAGCTGTGTATGGACCTGAATATCAGCTTTGAAATGTTGGAAACATGGTGCGGACAACAGAATACTGTGAAGTTTGTGCCAGCTGGGTCTAACAAATACACACACAAGCAAAAAGTGTATCATGTCTGTTTTTCAGGACCTATTGAACCAATGCAAGGCTGAAGGTGACAGTTTCTTGGATTGCATTATTAATAGTGACAAGATGTGGTGTCACCACTATCAGCCAGTCAAAATAGCAGTCAACAGTGTGGCTATGTATGGATTCCCCACTGAATAAAAAGTTCAAGACGTACTTTGCCCTCAGCAGGGAAAGTGATCTCCACTGTCTTTTGGGATAGGAATGGGATGAGCCTTCTGGATTTCCTGGAAACTGGAGAAGACATTAACTCTGACTGCTTCATTGCAGTGCTGACCAAGCTGAATGTTCATACTTCCAGAGAAGAAGACAGCCTTCCTCTTGCAACACAGTAATGCCAGACCCCATTTTGAAGACCGTGGAGCACATTGCCAGTCTTGTCTGAACTATCCTACCACACACATCATATATTCCAGATTTTAGTTTCCATCTTCTCAAGCTGAAGAAGGATGGACTGCACGGGCAACATTTTCCTAGCAACACTATCATAGCAATTCTATAACAGTGGATGTTCTGCTGGTACAGATTTTTGCTAGTGTGGCATGCAGTCTCTTGTTCATTCCTGGAGAAAATTCATAGGTAATGATGGTGGCTATGTTGAAAAAAACTGTTTTGTACCTGAGAATTTGCTCTATAAATTGTGTTATTGTGCTCTTTATATCTCTTGTAGTTTTCATGGAAACAGATAGGAGGCATTACTTTTGGAGGAACCTATGTAAGGCCAGAAGTGTTGGATGTTACTTTACATTACTATGAAAACATTACTACTACATTACTAGAAAAGTTTAACTTCAAACAAGAGCCTTGACAAAATTGGCCTTTTTTGCAGTTAGCAAAGAGGAGACATGCAGATTGTCACTGTGAATTCTGAACAACTGATTTAATAGTATATCACTCTCTGCTTTGTGATCTTTTCATATATTTTCTACAATTTAGTTAAAGCAGCTTCCATTCTGGCAAGATAATCTATCTTGCTGGGAAATATTCCTTTATTTAAACGTAGAACAGATGGGAAGCAAACAGGAGGTGCATTAGAGATGGTTTATTCTTCACAAGATACTAAATGCATCTCAGGCTTAACTGAAAATTAATCAAATTGCACTGCAGCTCATTTTGGTTTTGACACTTTTCCTCTCTGTGATAATTTTCCTTACTGATGTTCTGCTGTAAGAAAGTTGTCATTTTTAAGTTGTTCTTTGTCTTCTGGTTCAGCTAATTTGTAATCATTTATAAATTAGTAATACACATTCTTCTTTTAGGTTTTTACTGGCATTTTTGCAGCAGAAATGGTTCTCAAGATAATTGCCATGGATCCTTTTTATTATTTCCAAGTTGGCTGGAATATTTTCGATAGTTTTATAGTTACCCTCAGTTTGGTGGAGCTTTTTCTGGCAAATGTGGATGGATTATCTGTTTTACGATCATTCAGATTGGTAAATAAATTAATGATTAAATGATATCTGCTAATGCATTATGTGTAGTAAATTTTAATTGTACATATGCAAATAGAATTGTAGCATTTATACGCTGATATATTACTAATATTACATTACTACTGATTTGTTTTTTTTTCCCGGAAGTGTCATGGGTTATCTCAGCAAACAGTTTTTACAAAAATGCTATTCAGTGGTTAATATATGCCATTTTATGGTTCAGAAGCAGCAGTGTTTTTCAAGGAAAAGAGGTGCAATATTACTAGACTTGTATTAACGTGGATGGGCAACAGTACAGTATGCATATAATTTATTGTATATTGAGAGATGATGTAAATAAATAAGCATTTGTAGTCTTATTTGATGCCATATCTGAAAGTTACCAAAAAAGTAACTTTTCATTTAAAATGTAGGATTTATAAATTTCATAAACGACTTAATCTTTAAAGGATTGATCTTTTCCCTTTTCAAAAAAATGAATGCTTTATTATAATATATTTCTATAGTATTTTTGTAACTACTTCAAATAACTTCTGTATGTCTCTGTATTTTCATTTTCAGCTTCGAGTTTTCAAGTTGGCAAAATCTTGGCCAACTCTAAATATGCTGATTAAGATTATTGGCAACTCAGTAGGGGCTTTGGGCAATTTGACCCTGGTGCTGGCCATCATTGTGTTCATTTTTGCTGTGGTTGGGATGCAGCTGTTTGGGAAATACTACAAGGAATGTGTCTGCAAGATCTCTAGCGACTGCGAACTTCCACGCTGGCACATGCATGACTTTTTCCACTCTTTCTTGATTGTATTCCGAGTGCTGTGTGGAGAATGGATAGAAACGATGTGGGACTGCATGGAGGTTGCAGGGCAGCCTATGTGCCTCACTGTCTTCATGATGGTCATGGTGATCGGAAACCTAGTGGTATGTAGCCAAAATAAATCAAGAATTCTACATGTAGAGAAATAATGATAATGAAACAAGTAGTGAAACAGTTTTGTAGCATTAAATGTGTTATTATTATTATTTTTTTTTATTTTGAGTGCTTAGAATATGGATTCTGCATGTTATATTTCTGATCCTAAGTAAAATCCTCAAAATGGAGGATGGATCTCTCAGAGTAAAATTCAGGGGATATGAGTGAGTGAGAAGGAGAAGCATCATGTGTTCAGGGCTTTGTGGACTAATCTGGTTAATTAGATTAGCATAGGTACCACAAATATCCACCTTGGATAGGAGTTCGCTATTGGCAGAAGCAGACAGGCGGGTACTTTCTTCCTAACTGGTGGAGGTGTCACTTGAAGTTATACATAGGCAGTTGTTTTCTTTTTCTTTCTTTCTTTTTTTTTTTTTTCCTTGCTCTTTCCTGTCCAAAAAACTGCTTTAAAATTCTTTTACTTTGAAGTTTAATCCATTTTGAACCCTGCTCACTTCTGACTTTTTACACAGTGGGGAAAAGGAAATTTGAGTAGGAAGGCAGTAGTATTGCTTAAAAAACAGATTCAAATACTTCACATTTTCTTTCACCCCTATTGATTTTTTTGCTTCCCAATTCTTAAGTGGTTTTTACAGACGTTTTAAAATCAGTACCTTTTTCTCTGAAGGAGGAAAGCATCAGACCAGTTTGTACATTGTCATGTATAAATTTGTCTTTTAAAACATGATTTATATTTTTATGTACTCACTTGTGTTTGAAACCTTAATCACTCAGCCTTTGACTCTGCTTCTGTCGCCGCCCACTGAGTCTTCCTGTGAAATTCTACATCTTTTCTTTAGGTAATTGACAGCAGCAGAAGAGGTTTCAAGTTAGCCAGCTTGATTTCATTCTTTACCAGTAAAATTTCTAATACAAATAAGCTAAATAGTTTCAAATCAGTCATGCTACTTGTGGAACAGCCACTTGCTTCAGGATTATCTGCAAATTTATTGTCTTATAATGAAGAGAATGGGGGAATGAGTTGTTAAGCAACATGTCCTCCTCAAATAGTTTTCTATACTGTAGTTTCTTCTATACTAGGAGAGAGAACTTTGTGTAATGAAGTATCCATCTCTGTAATTTTTACACAGCATTCACTGTATTTTGATTTTACACCATAGATCTAGCAGAATTTCTTATGTGAATAGAGAATCTCTACTGTTTCTTTTGGAGATCCGTTATGCAGTTGTCTTCCTGTATTCCCATAGTTTTCCCATAGTCCCAACATAGTTTTACTCTGTCTTCAGAACTGCCTAGAAGATCTTGGTCTGAAGACCTTAAGAGCTGCTACTCTACAGGTTAATTGGATACTGCTCTAATATCTTTTGAGTCTTGGTGAACCCTGGATTTACATAACTGAAATTTATTCTGTCTTGCAGTGTGAAGATGATGAGAGCTAAGTAAGAATTGAGGGAAGGGCTGCTTTATTTGTCTTAAGTCACATATAGCAAAATATTTCTGTGGATTTGTACCAGCCTTTAATAAAACCATTTCTGCATAGATCAACTGTGCCTTGCTGCAGAGTGCTTCCCTGTGCTAGAGAAGTAAATGTTTTGGTTCAGTTAGTGCCAAATACATTCATTTCTGACCTTAATACCCTTTCACGAACATGAGCAGAGGGAGAACTTAAAAATTTTTGTAGCTTGTATTTCTATGACTATTGTCAAAAAGAAACTGCATTGCATGTCAGGCAGGTGTTGTGCTTACGCTATATTTACATTTTATTTACTATTTAACTTCCAGGATCACACGGCGGAGAACATGAAATCTAAGTTGTTTATAGTAGGTGATAGAAGAAACATATGAATTAAATTTAAAAAAAAAACAGGTGTATTTTCTTTGTTTTCAGGTATTGAACCTTTTTCTGGCCTTGCTGCTGAGTTCATTTAGTTCAGACAGCCTTTCTCCTACCGAGGATGATAATGAAATGAATAATTTACAGATAGCTGTTGCAAGAATTCAGAAGGGAATAGACTATGTGAAGGAAAAAGTAGGTGAATATATTCAAAAATCTTGCTGGAAGAAACAAGTGGCTGCAAATGAAAGAACAGCAACAGATCAGTTGAATGATGAAAGACACCATTGCATTTCCAACTGTACCATTGCTGAAATAAAGATAGATACAACTTACCACAAAAATGAGAATGGAACAGCCGGTATTGTAGGAAACAGTGACTATCCATTGTTCATAAACAACCCAAGCCTTACTGTTACAGTACCAATAGCTGTTGGAGAATCTGACTTTGAACATCTGAATACAGAAGAGTTTAGTAGTGACTCAGATTTGGAGGAAAGCAAGGAGGTAAGATTTAAATGACTTTCATTTCATGTGAATGAGTTTTGTGATCTTCTGTCATAAGACACTTGTTTTTTCTTATGGTAGTACTTCCTTGTTACAAATAGAAAAATATTACAATTTCAGATTGCTGAACTGGACTGAGAATGAATTGTGAATTGAGGAACGTGGAGCTAAACACAAAATTATTTGAAACCATTATAAAAGAGTTTTGAAAAGTAGTCTTTTCCAAATTTTTCAGGTAGATAGACAAATTAATATCAAACTTTATTATTATTATATTGAATAATATTTTAATGTAAGAAAAAATATTAAATATTATAAGAATAAATGGACAAAATACATTGATTCAGTATATGAGCATGTTTCCATGAAGTAAGGATGAAAGTAAACTGCTGTTAAAAAGCAATAAAATAAAATAAAAAGCGGACATCTTCAAAAAATAATAATTAATAAATAAAAATTAATGCTATTTGCACCCGATTTCTAAAGCCCGCCGAATTCAGCTTTGTACAGGATAAGATAAGAAGGTACTAATTCAAGCTAATTATAGCAGCAACAGTTTTCCAGTTCTAAATTTACATTATGGGGAAAAGGCAGGAGAACAGTGGTAGTATTATAAGGTGAAAATGATTTATTAAAAGGATGAGAAAGAAATACAACTACTAATGAAAATATTTAATTTTTGTTGGTGGGAATTTTGCAGCAGCCACTTGAAAGACATCTTCTTTACCTTACACTGGGACAGCTTTAGGACTGTCACTACTGATGCAGACATCTCTACCCCAGTATAGATTGCTGTGTCTGGATTGTTATGTTTTCGGTGTTTTGGGTGTTTTTATTTTTTTCTTGGTTTGTGTGTTTAAGTTGGCATTGAATTTGCCCTTATTCTTTCCAACTCATTTCAGAAATGAGTTTGTTGCAGCAAAGTCTAATTAAATTTAATTTGAAAGGTGTAATAAAGTGACTCTTAAGGTGTTTCTTTTATTGTAGTAATGAGTAACTTTATTGCATTTGTCAGGAAAAAAGCTATTGAAATAGTGAATGCCTGATTTTGTCTATCTGCTTTTTGGAGATTCTGTTTCTCTATGCACTATGTTGACCTCTCAGCTGAGAAGACCTTAAGTTAACAAAAGACCTCTTAAAAACGAACATATATTCATAACTTGTTTTATGGTATTTATTTTGCATTGTAGGGAAGCTACAATGTCTGTGAAACAGCTGCTACATCTTTTACTTACTGTTAATCAAAATGAAGGATGCTGGCCTTTGTACGTTGGAATATATCCTGGTTTTGGGGAAGGAATTTCTGATGAATTCAGGCCAACTGTTAATTCTACATCTTATATGTAAATTATGCAGAAGCTGAAGGCACCCGATCTTAACTGTTCTGTATTTAAGAACTGATTAACTGAGTCTATTGCAGTCCATAACACACCATAAATCATTACACTACTGATGATATTATTTACCTAGAAGTTTTCATGTTTGACCCAAGAGAATTGAATTCTGTTTTGTTTTCTTTTGTCACGTGTCTTCTTACTGAAAGTGTATCCTAAATACACATTTAGCATGTAGCAAAGATTAGGAATAACTTTTCTTCACCTTTCAGGCCAAAGTTAAACCTATGAGCCACAGTTATTCTGCTAATTTAATCTTTTTCAGTATGTCCTCAGATATTTCTGAAGCACTAAGCAACAGTAATAAATGTTATGTTTTGAAAACGTGTAATATGTCTGGAAAGCACATATTTAAATGACTATCAATCCATACTTCTATTGTTTCCAGAACTCAAACAACCCAAAGGGTACTATGTTTTAACTTCACTGCATACCATTCTTCTCACAGGAGTAAAATCAAGCTGGATCAGTCAAGAATGCAGCTCTGGTGCTTTTTAACCAGGCAGAGCAACGTGTCAGCACGTTTACACAGGTTATCTAAAAGAATCATACATATGTACAATCACTTTTGAGATTGACTGGCCTGCATGCTACTCAGTTGCAATATATTTTTCCCCATCCATTGCAATGTAGTGGAAACATGCATAGCCACTGAGTCCCATGACTCGCATCACAGCATGGTTGGGGGGAGCCCAAACGTGTTCCTCTGTCCTCGTTACATCTTTGATATTTTCTGTACTACTTTTGTTGCATAAGCTGCATGCTTCGTAGGCTTCAATTATTGCTAACTGAATTGTTGTCAAGACTATGCAGGGTCTAAAATGATTAGCATCCTGTGGCTTTAAGAAAATGGAAAGGTAATCTTAATTTATTCTGTTCATCTGTTGAACCATGTTTTTAATTGTCATGTAATTACAGACATTTTTTGATTGTGTTCATTTGCCCAATGCCTAATGATCTTCTTTAATGTTATAGTTACGTGTATGCTAAAATGTTTATAACTTTCAATATAAATGTTTTTTTGTTTGTTTGTTTGTTTTCCTTCTCCATTTATACTGCAGTTTTTCATGTAGGAGAACCTAAAATAACAGAATGAAAGATATACTGCTGGGAACAATCAAACAAGTTTATTCCTCTTATTACTATTTTGCATACTCCTTTTGAATGTGGTTGTAATTATGTAGTTATATTCTGCTCATGAAATTTGTTTGCCTAACACTGGAAGATAGTGACTCAAATCACTGTAGCTTTACATCATGAATAATTGTTGTGAATTTAGTTCAGTTGTACTTTTAAAGGCAGATAAAAAAAAAAATAATAATCAAATTTTTTATGTAGGATTTAGGTGTCTAAATCAATCTAGGCTTCCTGAAAAAATTAAAAATGAAAAAGATGAGCAAGAAAAAATACAAAAATTATGAAAATAAATAATAAGGCTATAGTTAAGACAATTGTTTTTAAAAACAAGGTAGTTAATAGTACCCTCACAAAACTCTAAACTAAGGAACTCGAAAGCTATGAAACAAAAATTAGTTGTATCAGTTACATATTTCCTGTTCCTGATTATCTCTTCTGAAGTGGGAATTCGCAATTAACATTTAGGGATCATATTTGATGTAGTTTTTTGTTGTTGTTAATGTGATTTTGTTGTAGTATCCCACGTTGTCTCTCGTGTGTTCTTTTGTGCTGTATTATATATTAGAAGTATTTCAGGTCTCACTTTTGTGCCTTGGGCTTGCAAGCCGTTCAGAAAGATGGAATGGGAAAATATCTTCCTAACAGTTTTTCTAACCATTTTAAAAAAGGTGCTTAAATGGGATAGGAGGCACCATTACTGTAGCATTCTACTGGTGCTACATATGGAACGATGATGGATAATGTTTATGTGACTCTGCTCTGGTTTCAAGCTCCTTCTGCCATGAATTTGGGCAGGTGTAGAACAGCATGCGAAATAGCAAACCAAGGACTTAGGATATTTTAATTGAAAATTCTTGAATTTTTATTTGAAGCTCACATCACCTTATTATTACTTTATGTTAGCAATACTGTGATTCTTATTCATTATTTTTTTTAATTTAAAAAAAAATATGCACATTGATTTATTTTTTCCCCAAGTTATAGATGTGGAGAGGTATTCTAAAGAAAAAAAAAGCCCACATTGATAAAACTCTCAGTGCAGTAAGTTTTGAGCCTTACTTAGAAATGTTTATTTTTACTCTGTATAAATAAAAAGACCTCCTCAGAAGGTTTTTTACTGGCTGTAATTATGCCAAATTTACATATTGAGGGAGCAATCAGGCTAGATGGAATAATGAGGTATTTCCTGCTGGAAATAGAACAGTTAAGCAAGGAAATATACAATTTGTGGAGTGAAGGTGGTGTACTAGGTTTGCTAAGAGTTTCTGTTGCATTTTTACATGGTAATATTTATTACACAGAAACACAGAATGGTTTGAGTTGGACGGGACCTCAAGGATCATGAATTTCCAACCTCCCTGCCATGGGCAGGGCCACCAACTTTCCCATTTAATACTAGACCAGGTTGCCCGGGGTCCCATCCAGTCCTCTCGAGAGAGCTGTTACCAACAATTGTCTTTTACTTTTAACTAGCAGAGGTTTCTGAACTGTTAGCTCATTTCTTTGTCTTCCTTCTTTTAAGCAACACTAGTAATTTATTTTCTTATTTCTCTTTTTTAGGCTCTTATTTATTTTTTCATTTATATGTTACAGGTTTTTTTTCCTTTTATTTCTGTCATTAACAGCTGTGTTAATGGTACATTTGCTCTTTGCTTTAACATTTGAGAACTATATTGGATTTTCCCTTACAATTTGAATATTAAAAATTGAACTATTTAAAAGTTGATGTGCGGTAGGTTGCACCATGTGAATGATCAGTGAGCTAATTCTTATGTGGTCTTGTGGAGCTTTTTTGTAAATTCATTATCTGCAGTTTTCCATGCTTTCATTTGTTATATTTAAGATGATGCTCACTACAAATTTACATTTTACTAATTACCTTAAGCAATCAAAAGTGGCTTCAGCAGAATAAGTTAATGTAAATATTATTGTATCTGTGACATTATAGCTTCAGTTCCCTGAAAGAAAGAAAGAAATACTGAGCTCCAGATTTTGACCTTATACCACTACAGTAAGTTTTTGCATTTGGAAGTAAACATACTCAGAATCTGAGTTACTTTTCACTGCCAACAGTAATACTTCCATTTTAAAAAGAAAAAAAAAGTATTAATGAGGGAAATATTATATTAATGAGCAAAAATGTTTTAGCTTTTGGTCTGCAAGCCTAATCACCTAACCAACTTTTGAGTACATTGTTAATCTATTCAATCCAGTGTTTAGTGTATAACCAGTGAGGCCCTCTTAACTTTGTTTTAACTTCGTTTGGTATACTCTGAATGGCAGCTAAATGTTCTCAAAGGTGAAGTACGAACCATCTCTCCTAAAATTCCTCCTACTGGAGTAGTTCACAAAATCTGTTGAGTCTGCAAACTTTGCGCATAGCAGAGAAACTAACCATGTCAAATTTAGTCAAAACATGAAAGTTTTCAGTACATATTTCTTTTTTTTTTTTTTTACTGGCAGTTTTGGTGGTGGTGGTGATGTTGTTTGATATGAGTGAAAAATGTTTGTATACCACGTAAAGCAGGCATCTGGAGTTTGATTAAACCTGTTACTCTTCAAGGCCAGGATTATAACTTATGTATTAGAAGAAGGAGTGAATTAAGCCAGCTATCTTTTATATTAAAATAGTTCATAGAGCTTCGAGTTTTCCCCTGGAGTAAAATATATTTTTATTTTAAGCTAAAAAATAAAAATACTCTGTAATCTCTGATTATTCTACCATGTAATAAATGACATACCAAACTTCTTATTCTAACCACATTGCACCAGAGGAGATTTAGATTAGACAAAAGGAAAAACTTTTTCCCTTGTGGAGTGGTCAGGCACTGGAATAGCCTGCTCAGAGAGGTGGTGGAGTCACCCTCCCCGGTGTTATTTAAGAGGCGTCTGGATGAGGTGCTTACGAGATAGTAGCTTCTATGGTTTAGTAGCTTAGTGGGTAGTAGTGGTGAGTTGGACTAGATGATCCTGTAGGTCCTTTCCAACCTTGTGATTCTTTGATTCTTTTCAGTTTATTTTATTTTTACAGTTGTTCTTCCTTGCTGTTTGTAACACCTAAAAATCTGTATTCTTTCACTATAATTCATATCATCTGTTTAGAAGGATATATTAATTAGCTCACAGTTCAGATGTCCCAGAGCATTGAGTGTTTTTTTGTAATTTCTACTAGCAACATGACACAAAACTTCCTTACTGTTAAAAATATGAAGATGTAATTATTTTTGTGTTTTATAATTCAGTTCATAAATTCAGTTTTTCCACCGCTACTGCAGCATTTTGTAAAATATTAACTATGTCATGGAATGATGAAAGCAGAATATTAATAAAATAATGCATTTATAATGCTCTTCTCAGATTCAGTAGGACTAGCGACTAGGAAAAGATTTGCTGGGAGTATTTGTATTTTAAAATTAATGCTTCTAAAAATGAATAGAGATGTTTACATTAAGCATGAATAACTTTGGAGTCCTATTTCAGACAATTTTTAAAATAGTTGCAAAGTAGGAAATATTATCAAATTATTTTTAATAAAAGTTAATGCAGACCACTGAATTGGTTTCTCTTATTAAATAGTCTCTACCTTCTTTCACAAACGTGTGTATATAAAAAGTAGACTTCTCCTTCATTAAAATTTTTCTTGTCACTCATTTTAAAAATGAGGTGTAAGTAGTTCAACTTGTCTGCAGTTATATTTTAAATACCCGTTAATTGTGTAAATCTAGCAAATTCATGAAAATGATGTAAATTGTACAAAATTCAGGCTGTTTTACAAAATGTGCTTACATCATTCCCTACAGACATTTACTTGTGTTTCAGTGAATCTGTGTCTGACATTATGTACTTTTCATAATGAGATCATAAAATGTCAGAGAATGCTGTGACAAAAACTACTTAGACTTAGTTTGGTACTCATACCTAAATCAAATGTACAAGACACCACGTTCTTCATTTAAAATCTCAAGACTATGAACTGAATGCAAGGTACATGGATATTACACGATAAAAGCATAAGCTCAATTTTATTTTTTATTAGCATTTGTTTTAGTACTATTGCAATTATTTAAAAATATATAACCTTTTCTTTCAAGGTGTTAACTGTACAGGTATGCGTACCAGAGTAACAGGTAGTTTCAGAATGCACGATGTAATACGTATGTGCATTGACCAAAAAAAAGAAAAAAAGACTGCATAAATGCATATTAATGCCAGTTGAAATGTATTGGTCATACTTTTTCCTATTAAAAACTTTTGAGTACATTTCAAAAACACGTAAAAGTGTTCATGTTGTAGTGGTAACTATATGTTAAGATAGGGCATGCATAATTCATTTTACAAATGTGTTAGGGAAACGTTCGAATTCATGTTCAAATTTGAAACAGGATTTTGTATTAATCCTGGATTTTACTTAAGCATTTTCCGATCTACATAACAATCATAATGTTAAAACAAAAATAATGTAAATCTATTAATGTTTATTAATCAACGGTAACCAAATTTTATTGTAAATTTGTCACATGCCCACAGTAGTTAGCTTGCACTATCAAGAGCTTTGCTGTCAAGGTTGAGGAGACTGCTATGATGAAAGCAGTTCCCAACATATATTATCTAAAGCATACATAATAATTCATATTGATTTAAAATGTAGAGATATAGATAGAATATAGAAAGAAAATAGTGGACCAAAAAAAAAAAAAAAGGAATAGGTATTTAAAAATCTACTTGTTTGTAGTTACTTTTGAGGAATTCTAACATTGTATTATAATTCCAGAATGTCTGGAATTCAGTGAAATACTGCATAATACTACTATCTGGTGGTAGAAAGGAGATGATTTATGCACATTTCAACAGCATTGACTGCTATATGTGGATGTTTGTGTGACAAGTGTTGTTCTTATTGTTACTGATACAGTGTGTTGCATGCTTAATATTAATTTCAGTTCTAAAAATATAAATAATATTTAAATATAACTGCTACTGTGGACTTTTATTTTCAGAAGATAAATCTTTCCAGCTCATCTGAAGGAAGTACAGTTAATCTGGCTCTCTTTGGAGAAGAAAAAGCTGAGACTGAACCAGAAAAAGCAGCAGAGCTACAGACATGTTTTACAGAAGGTATGAAAATGAAAGTTGGAGTTAGCAATTGCATTTGAGTTGTTGGAAACAAGCATTTGCAGTTGAAAGAAGCTTTTTTGACAGTGCACCTCCAGATCCTGATTTAAATCTTAGAATGTGATTAATTTTGCCTTTTGAAGGGGCAAAAAAAGGGGAGCTGCAGGAAAGAAGGCGACAGACTTTTAGCAGGATCTGTGGTGATAGAACAAGGAGAAATCATTTCAAACTTAAAGAGGGGAGACTTAGGTTGGGTATAAGGAAAAAGTGTTTTACAATGAGGGTGATGAGAAACTGGAACAGGTTTCACAAAGAGGTGGTAGACACTCCATCCCTGAAGACTTTCAAGACTTTCAAGACAAGGCTGGACAAGGCTCTGAGCAACTTGATCTAAATGTGGATGTCCCTGTTCGTTGCAAGGGAGCTGGAGAAGATGACCTTTAAAGGTCCCTTCTAATTCTAAGGATTCTATGATTCAAAAACCTCATAATGGCTTGTTGTTGTATTAGGCTGTATACAGAAGTTTAAATGCTGTAGATGCAATATGGAAAGCAGAAGAGGAATAATCTGGTGGAACCTTAGAAAAACTTGCTACAGGATAGTAGAACACAACTGGTTTGAAACATTTATTGTCTTCATGATTCTTCTCAGCAGTGGTACTCTGGTAAGTAGAACATACACCCATAGAAACAGTGTCTATAAGGAATGTTTTATCAGAGAGGAAACATATTTTTTATTAAATTTAAATTTATTATTATATTTATATTATATCAATGATAAAATATATGTTTTAAACTTATGTTAAAACATATTTATGTTCACTAAGGAAAAACTGAGAGTTGATTAAAACGAGAGCTTGGAAATAAGTTCCCAGAATATATTACTGGTGCATATAAAGTCATTAAAATTCTGTTGTCAAATAACCTTCTGCAGGTCAGTTATGATGCATACAAGATGATACATGTGTGAAAGGGTGGTTATCAAGAAGATTACACTTAAAATCTTGTTGAGGATATTAGAGCAATAACTGGAGCTGTTATTCAGCTATAAATTAAAATTGTCTTCAGAAGCAGTACAAATACTGATTCGTTTATGTTCTCTTATTTTTCACTTCGGTTGGTTGCATTTATTATCACCAGGAGAGCACCTTCTCTTTGAACCATTCCGTGTTGACAATTAAATTTTTAAAAACTTGTTCGGCAACTTTACTCATTATATTGTAATCCCATTATCAGGAGATAGTAAATTCTAAATCTTATACATGTAGTCTCTGCTTATGCTGGCTTTCAAGGTAAAAAACAAGTTAAAAAGTTAAAAGTTTCTTTGCCTTTTTTTCATCAGTTCTTATGGCTTCTTAGTTTTCAAAGTCGTATTAATATCTGACTTACATGCAACCCATTTTTTACAGGCTTTTGAAGATATATATATTGAACAGCGCAAGACTATCAAGGTCATACTGGACTATGCTGATAAAATCTTCACTTATATCTTTATTCTGGAAATGGTGCTAAAATGGGTGGCTTATGGTTTTCAAACTTACTTCACTAATGCCTGGTGCTGGCTGGACTTCCTGATTGTTGATGTAGGTACTATAGTCTCTGAGTAACCTATTTCTGGTGCATAGCCTGGTCATTTCACGCAACTCCAATTTGATATGTGAAGCATACAAATTGAGTTAAAAATAAGAGAATGATATATTGATGAATGAGTTTCCATTGTAATTATGTAATGAGTAACTAAATACTACTTCATTTATATGTTATTGTTAACTCCATCTCTTTAGTCTTAATATGTTGGGTCCCAGTCAGTGAGTCAGGTGTATTATCTGAAAGGATTTCATTCTTCTGTATTCAGTAACAGAGCAAGGAGGAAGCAAACACAGAAAGGAGATGGAGGGAGCACGTAGGGTTAGAGTAAGGCAGCTGATTCTGGGCTTAATGACTTACTGGTGAAGCACTGTGAAGATCAGAATGTAACAAAGACATTAAAAGAAGAGTGGGAGGGCAAGGAGGCAACAATTAAAGAAAAGGTTTGAGGAAAACAGAGTAATGATGGCCAAATGTA
>JAPSGF010000048.1:2394969-2432338 GCA_035772895.1 Perdix hodgsoniae | reverse complement strand
CCCCCCCCCCCCCCCCCCAGTATCCAGATCAAATTTATCTTCCTTCTAGGCATCACATTTTTATTGTGAGGATACTTTAATTTTTTTTTTTTTTCTTCTAGGTTTCCTTAGTTAGCTTAGTAGCTAATGCTCTCGGTTTCTCAGAACTTGGTGCAATTAAATCTCTCCGAACATTAAGGGCTTTGAGGCCTCTAAGAGCTTTGTCACGCTTCGAAGGAATGAGGGTAAGAAAAAAGGAGACCATGTAATAATCTGAAAAACAATTTCATAAAAATGTGCCTAATAAACTGTTAAATCACTGAGAAACACTGAACTTACATGTGCAGTAGCAGGGCAAACAGTAGTATATGACTCTATTATCTATTATTTCAATATATTTTGATGTTTCACTCTACATCTTTTATTTCGGGGGGAAAAAAAAAACACCAACTTGATCACTGCTATTTAGGTATATATGTAAGCACATGGTTTCTAATGTTTTTTTTCTGTGTTTGTTCACTAGGTGGTTGTGAATGCTCTTACTGGAGCAATCCCATCCATAATGAATGTGCTTCTGGTTTGTCTTACATTCTGGCTAATTTTCAGCATCATGGGAGTAAATCTGTTTGCTGGCAAGTTCTTTTACTGTGTTAACACCACAACTGGACTTCAATTCAAACCTGATGAAGTTGATAACAAAACTATGTGTGAAAATCGTAGGAGCACTGCATCAGATGTTCGATGGAAAAATGTGAAAGTAAACTTCGATAATGTTGGAGCTGGTTATCTTTCTCTGCTTCAAGTAGTAAGTGTATAAATTTTGATTTTTCCAGCTTAAAGTTGTATAGCAGTAGCATTTAATTCCATAATTTTCAGTGTTATTTTACAGTATATACATAAAGTATTTTTGTTCTATGAAGCTATATAGTATTGATTATGGTAACAAGCTCATAGATTCTACAGATGTTTTGGAAGAAGACAAATATCTTCCAAATAAACATAAGGTTCCTTTGCATCCAGCCACTCATTTTCCAATTCTATAGAAATAAAAAATGTAAAAGGTAATCTCTCCTTCCCTGCCTCCCTTCTCCAAAAAAAACAAAACAAAAAAACCTGGGATTTTTAAAACTATTTGCTTGATCCATTAAGGTGTTAATGCATGTTGATGCAGATTTTTAGCATCATACTCAGATACACTCAAGGGCTCATTCAAATAATAGTGGGTACCTCCATGTCAATTACACATTTCACTATTGATATGGAAATAAAGAGATGAAAGAAAAAAAAATAAAAAAAATAAAATTTGTTTTTTTCTTTTCCGTTCTTTCTGTTATTCCTGATAGCTGCATTTGACCTGCAACACATATAAATTGGAGGCAATAGAACCGAAACTTGCATTCTTAATCAGGTTCACTTGACAAACTGCTTCTGGGAAAACATTTGTGTTCATAAGCACTTGGCCATTATTCTGTCCTTTAAACTCTCCAGCTGGTAGTGGGTAGTTAGTGTTATGCGAGTAAGCTGGCAGCTGATTGCTCAAGGGAGAAGTAGTAGTTATTTATAAATGGCACTAAGCAATTGCATAATTTAAGAAGATTTCTTGGGACTACTTACAATCTGGACTTTCTTTTAGAATTACTTACATATTATGTCTGAAAATGCCAACCAGTGGTGGCATTCTCCAGGTTCTGTTGTCAGAAATTTCTAAGAGCTGAGAACTTTGCTGTAAACTGCAGTCTTTCTTGGATGCTCAGATATTTATTTCAACTCAAACCACATAGAAATTACATGAATTTTCATGAAAATTGTAATCTGTTCAGCACTTATCTATTAAGAAGGAATATTCCACAGTAAATTAATTTTGAATAGCTCATTTCTTACCACCATCCCTTAACATCTACTGCTACTTCTTTGTACTAGTACATTGCAGAAAGGTTTTGTAGTTCAGAATGTTAAAATATTTGATGTTTCTTCTTATTTTAAACCTTGATGGAAACTAATAAACTTTGTTTTTAGGCAACATTTAAAGGATGGATGGAAATCATGTATGCTGCTGTTGACTCTAGGGATGTAAGTGCAATGTAAAATTTACCAATTTTAAGCAAATCAGATTATTTCTTGAATGGTAACTGAAATAAAGTAACATTTAAGAAAAACATAAAATCGTGATTTTTTTCTTTATAGATCTAAAGTTAGACCTCTTAAATGTATTATTAGTTATTATTATTAGTTAATTCATGCAGAAATTAAATGCATGTACCTTTAGTAGGTAAAATACACATAGAAGTACTAATACATATATAAATTGGGTAATGTAACTAGTGAAATTTAGTTTTGTATGTATGTTTATAACTGAGGTTGTATAGAGAGAATTTTTCCTGTTCCCAAAAATAAAAAAAGCTAAATGCAGTAGCTAATTCAAAGATACACTCCCACTATCTGAAAAAATAAAATGACAGAACTTTGCCTGTTTCAATGTGGGTATTTGTTTGCATCTTTTGTCTCTCTAAATCTAGTATAAAATCTACAGCAAGTGAATTACTTTTGAGATTTGCATACTTCTTTCAAATTTAGTAAGCTATACATGACCTTACAGAGGAATTGCAAGTATTTGTATGCAATAAAAGACATTGAATAAATTTACATGAACAAAGATTGAACAAGTTTAGGGTGTTCTCCAAAAATAACTTGGGCGTTCCACTACCCCCATTCTCCTTTGTTGCTGTCTGGCTTAACACAGCTTCTGTTTCTTCTCTTATAGTATTCTGTAATTTGTTTTTACTGTTGTTGGTGATGTATTTCTGTTTTTCTGTGTTACATAGGTAGAAAAACAGCCCATGTATGAGGATAACTTATACATGTATCTTTACTTTGTTGCCTTTATCATCTTTGGATCCTTTTTCACCCTAAACTTGTTCATTGGTGTCATCATAGATAACTTCAACCAACAAAAAAAGAAGATAAGTATCAACGTTTCATTTTCTTCATACCTCATTGCCTTTAAGTGTTATACAGATCTATACAAAGATCCTGGAACTATTGCTCAGTACTGTAAGATAAAGAGTGCTGGTTAACTGTCTTGAGTTGTTAATAAGTTTGCAAGAGAGAAAATTGTGTGAAAATGGCTTTTAGTTTGTTTTATTGTGTTTCGTGGGGGATTTTTTTTTCCCCTCAGCTGAAATGCTTTCTATTATTCAAATGAGCATAGGTTTGTGTCAAAAATTCCACAAGGATTAAAATAGATTAAAATGCATCCTATGATGGCAAGTTAAATTCTATTTGCTATCTAAACTCTGAATGTTTTCTATGGCAGGCTTATTTTTCTGTATATGAATGGAGCAGAATTGTGCTGAGTCTTATTTCCAAAAACAAACAAAAAAGTGCCACTAAATAATAGCAAAGTAGAACGTAATTTCTTAGAGAGTCATTTCATAGACTCACTTGCAATTTCAGGTGATTTGTCAAATTTCATTCACTGTACTAAAATAAAGATACTGATAGACATATTGCATTGGAAAATTCCAGTGTTTCCATATATATCCTAGGCAGAAATCTACAAACACTTCTATAAAGGAAGTTATATATGTGCTGCTGATATTTCTATCAGGCTCTGTGTTCTGGGGTTACTATGTCTAGTAAAGACATGGTTGTAAATTGGCAGATGCTGACTACTGTAGTCATTATGACTCAGAAAGGCAGAGAAGTGTTCATAAGGTTTCTTTCTGGCAGTGTGGTATCTTTGTACACCCTTTGAACTTCTGTCACCAAAATTTTTGAACAGGCTGGGGAATGTTCTGTCTGCATGCTACTCTTCAGTTTGATAGAGCAAATTAGCAACCATTACTGGCTTGTCTTTTGTATTTATAGAGGCACCTTTGCTCATAGAAATGCATAGACCACACAGTGTGTGGCTAACCAGCAATATTCTTGTCTTTGCTCTGCCTTCACATCACAGTGAGCTGTTTGTTTTGGGCAATGTTGTTAAAATATGGGAAAGACCTTATGTTAGAACATACTTTCTCTGTGTAGTTAAACTGTGTGGATTTCTTTGGTCCCTGTGTTCATCCCACTAGCTGTCAAATTGTTGACCATTAAAGTCTTCAACTATAACGTTGAATAATGTTTATTCCCCTTTGAGTCAGTTATTCTCCCAATGGATGGTACACTGAGACAGCAGTGTAAACTCTTGCTTGGTATTACATCACACGTTAGAGCAGAAGTAGTCCTCAGTTCAATGCCAGCTCTTTTGTTGTTTTTTTTTTTGTTTGTTTGTTTGTTAATTCCTGCTGTGTAAAATCTACTGATAGATTTTCATTACTCTTCCACCATAATCAGCAAATTCACTTTTTGTTTTAGTTCCAGGACACATGGTCTCTAATGACTGAATCATACTTGAATTTGTGGTTTATGAAGAGAACGTATTATAAAAAATCTCTTTTGATTTCTAATCTTCATGTCTGTGTGTCTTCATGTCATTTTGAGCTGAAAGGCTCAAACACATCTTCACAGTAGTACTTGATCAATATGATCAACAGTATTTTTGAAAAAGTCAGATTCATCTGAGACTGAAATTCATTTCCAAATGCTTTGACATTATGAATGCCTGCATGTAAAACCAAATGCATGGAAGGAAAGTCACTTGTCAGAAATGCAATTCTGCTAAATATTTTCATGTGTATTCTACATAATAATCTATATATTATTTTACTTGAATTGCTTACCTTAAATTCAGACAAGAAAACTTAAAGAGTATACCAGTGCTTATTGATGCTCTCTGCACAGTCTAGGGGATAATTGAACATCAGATATTCACTATGGAAGTAGTTATACTGCAGCAAGTATTTGAACTGAGGTACCTGTATACCCATGGTAAAACATACATCCTGAAAAATAAGTAATGTCAGTAATCTCTTTTTTCCACACATGTTCTTTCTGATGACCTATCAGTTCTTAATGACTATTTCTACTTTTGAAACTTATTTTATTTCTGGTTCATTGTTTTACAGTGTGGAGTTTAATGTTAACTATAGAATATGTATTTCTACAAGTTTTTTCATTCATATTTAACTGAATTATCTTTATGCCTAAATTTTTTTTAATAACAGAACTCCTTTTTTTTTTTACTTCAATTCCTTAATCTGTTTTGATTTTCCATGAAGATTGTGAGATACTTTAATAACCTTTGATATGATTATTGTATTTTGGCTTTTATAGCAATGTATTATGAGAATGAATGCATAGTTCATAAAAATTATGTTCTGTAATACTGTGTATTAATGGAGTGTAAGCCTTGGCTAAAATTGGTTTTTATTTTTCTTATTTTACCTAGGAGGTCAGGACATTTTTATGACAGAAGAACAAAAGAAATACTACAATGCAATGAAGAAGTTAGGTTCGAAGAAACCACAAAAACCTATACCTAGGCCAGCGGTAAGAATATGTGCTATTTTTGTGTCATGTACATTGAGTAACAGCAGTTTGTTAACTATCAAAAGTCTCCTTTAACTCTAAAATGGTCTAGGCCTAATTGAAATTCTCCATTCTAAATTGAAATTTGTTCATATTTTATCCTTTAGGAAAATACTCTCATAATTTTTTTGCCTGGGGAAATAGAGAATCAGAGGATCGTAAGAAGTAGAAATGTTTTGGGTTTTGAGGGGGAAAGAGAAATCCAGAAAAGTGACTGAAGAGTGCTTTTAGGTTTTTGAGTATATTTTTGAGTAAGAAAGAAAAAGACAGGAAAAAAAGAATGTTCATTACATACAAACTACTATCATGTTTTCTTTTTTCTCCCCTCAGAATAAATTGCAAGGTTTGGTGTTTGATATTGTAACAAAACAAGCATTTGACATCGGCATTATGGTCCTCATCTGTCTTAACATGGTCACCATGATGATAGAAACAGATGACCAGAGTGAACTTATGCAAAATATTTTATACTGGATTAACTTTGTCTTTGTTGTCCTTTTCACTGGAGAATGTGTCTTAAAACTGTTCTCACTCCGTTACTATTACTTCACTGTTGGCTGGAATATCTTTGATTTTGTGGTTGTTATCCTTTCAATAGTAGGTAAGAAATTCTTACATTTCAAATGAATTATAGTAATATATATACTAAATGGTTTGAAAAGTTTTATACATTAAAGGAATATTTAATTATCATTGCCTGAGATTTTAGGAAATGAGAGGCATAGTTCAGAGTAGTACCTTCTCAATAATTCTGTATCAATCATAATACCCATTTTTTTTCTAAGAGTACTGGGAAAAAAGCTCAAATTACAAATAGCAGATAAAATCTATTGACTCTTCCTCCAATTACATTTTCCAGAAATTGCATAGATAGATTTGTTCTTTGTTCGTAATCTGTGTTGTAGTTTGGTACTGTTGTGTTACTCTTCTAATTTTATTTTTATGTTTCACAGGTATGTTTTTAGCTAAGGTGATTGAAAAGTATTTTGTGTCCCCTACTTTGTTCCGAGTCATCCGACTTGCCAGAATAGGTCGCATCCTGCGTCTCATTAAAGGCGCAAAGGGAATCCGCACTCTGCTTTTTGCTCTGATGATGTCTCTTCCTGCTTTGTTCAACATTGGCCTGCTGCTCTTCTTGGTCATGTTTATCTATGCGATATTTGGCATGTCCAACTTTGCCTACGTTAAGAGGGAAGCTGGAATTGATGACATGTTCAACTTTGAAACATTTGGCAACAGCATGATCTGCCTATTTCAAATTACCACATCTGCTGGCTGGGATGGCTTGTTAGCCCCAATTCTTAACAGTGGGGAGCCGGACTGTGACCCTAACAAAGCTCACCCAGGGAGCTCTGTTAAAGGTGACTGTGGCAACCCTTCGGTTGGGATTTTCTTCTTTGTCAGCTACATCATCATATCCTTTCTGGTGGTGGTAAACATGTACATTGCTGTCATTCTGGAGAATTTTGGTGTTGCTACTGAAGAAAGCGCTGAACCCTTGGGTGAGGATGACTTTGAGATGTTCTATGAAGTTTGGGAAAAATATGATCCAGATGCAACACAGTTCATAGAATACAGCAAACTATCCGATTTTGCAGCTTCTCTGGATCCTCCTCTTAATATACCAAAACCAAACAAGGTCCAGCTGATTGCAATGGATCTGCCTATGGTAAGCGGTGACAGAATTCACTGCCTTGACATCTTGTTTGCTTTCACAAAGCGTGTGTTAGGGGACAGTGATGAGATGGATGCCCTCAGAGTACAGATGGAAGATCGTTTTATGGCAGCCAATCCTTCCAAAGTCTCCTATGAACCAATCACAACCACATTAAAACGGAAACAGGAGGAGGTATCTGCTACCATTATTCAGCGTGCCTATAGATGTTATCTTTTAAGACGATCAGTAAAGAAACTCTCATACATGTATCGCAAAGATGGGGTCGATATACTTAGCAAAAATTATATGCTTTTTGGTAAGCTAAGTGAAAATTCAACTTCAGAAAAAACAGATATGACTTCATCGACCACATATCCACCTTCCTATGACAGTGTAACAAAACAAGAAAAGGAAAAATATGAAGATGACAAATCAGAAAAAGAAGACAAAGGGAAAGACAGAAAAGGAAATAAAAAGTAGAAGAAGACTTAAAGAAGTGGGCAGTGGTGGCTCAGAAGATAAATTTTTATCAATAACACTTCTGTTGAAAGATTATGCCAAAATGACAAGTTTTTACTTATTTACCGAGTGCTATTGTCAGTGCCTGTACCAAGATAATGACTCAAGGTAGCAACCCTGTATGTAGCAGGGGTACAAGCATTCCAGAAGAATAGTTTTTATTACCAGCTGGCACTAATAGAGAGGAGACCTAATGTTTTTACTTGGACTATGTGGACTTTTAATGGAGTGCAAAATTACCAGTTCTAGTAAGTTTGTGGAATATGTGTATCCACTGTGTGCATTTCTTCTACTATGTATGTGTATCTTTTCCTTTGATGGTCTCATTAGCTGTAATTCACATTCTATTATTTGTAATTGTACTCTGTTGAGGAAGAAGATAAATGCTCATTCAGAGGAACACAGTGTCATGAGTTAGTTAATTACAGTGTCATAATGTGTACATAGTCCTCTTCAAGCCACAGCTTCTAAAAGCAGAAAAATGAGAGTCCAGACTCTTGGACCTTAGAATCTACATCAACAGCAAATGATAAAGAATATAGTTTAGAAAAATAATTTACCAGAAAACAAAACAGGAGAAGAATCACTTTCACAGAAAGGAGGTTAGTAATTCATTCTCTTGATTTTACTATACTTTAATATTTTCTATTCTTCATTTTTCTCATAGTCCTGTTCAGTGTATGATTTAAATGCATCATGCTACAGAAAATTTCTTATTTGATAAATACAGAACAAGTAAAAAAGAATTTACTTTCAGGGTCCAAGATTACTCTTAGTTTATGAGTGTGTAAAATGGGATTTTATCATAGAGTAGCTATAAACACCAAATTTTTGCCTACAGTTGAAACAGTTTCACTGTTGAAAAAAAAAAAAAAAAGTGGTAGTTTATTTTACTTAGTTAAGAAAAGAATGTAGACCTTCTAAGAACTTCTATACTTCATTCCAATGTCAGTCTCTACAAATTTCATTTCACATATAAAAATCCTATTTAATACAGTAATCAAAGCTCTACATGTATAAAATGATAGCAGAATACCTATTGGAACAAACATTGCCTTTGTTTGTACATTAGGGTGAAATTAGCATACTTTGAGAAGCTGATCATGTTGAAGATATAAACTAAGTACATTGAAGGTCACTTTGAGTCCCATAGGACTTTAATCAGGTTTCCACTTTATGAAATGCAGTCTTCCATTGAAGGCTGAGATGACCAAATGATGTACTTGAATCAGCTTTGTTCTGCACTGTAGTTTAGATGACTTTTTTCACATCAAAGCTTATAGAACCTACATAGGTAAAATTGTTCTGTTACTTAGTCAGTTTTTTTTACACAGTGGTACCTGTTTGAACAGAGACAATGACCTAAGTACTATATTGATTGCATTAAATATATACCCTCATAAGTGTGGCTTTTAATATTTCAGTAAATTATATGATATATTCTGTAATACTCTAAATAATTGGGAAGCTTTAACTGATGCATGCTTGCTGCTATTATTCTACAGCTATTAAAGTCTAAGGTGGAAAGACATGTGAGTTAGAAAGGAAAAAACTATTCAGCAAGACCATCATTCCTCTCAACAGTAAGCAATAGTTTGCTGCTATTATAGTTTTTATTTTGAGTTTATTAATATTATGCTCTGAATGAACAGACAATAGAAGATTAATATACTGCTTAACATGCTTAAAATGTGAGGCTATAAAATAAATGTATATTGATCTATTCATGTTATTTTGCAAATAAATTTATTTCATAATATTTTATACATATTAGAAGATAATACAGATATCTTTATGTTAATCATTTTTATTAATTTCTATCTGTAACAATTTTTTGGGTTTTTTGGAGGGGAACATAAGTTTCAATATGAATTGGCAATTGCAATTCTTTGCTAATTATATGAAAACAGATTTTAGTAGTAATTTTAAAAGAAATGAAAAGCATAGATCTTTTTCTGATCAGTAGATAGTTCCTTGTACGCGATACAAGATGGAAGTTTTCTTTTAAAATACTCATCTATCAGTTTTCAGGTTAATTTTTGTCATAGAAACCTTGTTTTTCTGCCATGTTATTCACACTGCCTGCTTGTCCTGCGGATTTGTCCTGTAGTAGTAGTGCTTAAAATATAATTTGCTATTCAAAATCTTTCTTCATAAGAATGAATAGTGAACTTGTGTAATGGGCAGTGGAATACCTTCCAATTCTTACAAAAGAAACTATAGGTGGGCTTTTGCTTTTACAGAAACTGGTTTCTGTACTAGTAAATTGCATGCAGGATGTTGTTTTACCAAAAATAACTACATTGCTAACAACCCAGAAGAATAAAGATAACCTTTTTATGTATTTGTTTTAGTCTTTGTGGTTTTTATTGTAGGAGATTAATAAGTTCAACAAGTAATTGTTAAAATTAAGAGTGAACAACTTCAGTGAATGAAGCAATATGTTCTGAACATCTATATTACATGTTATTTGATGACTTGTATCAGTATAAACTTGTCATCATCCAGGTAAACTGAAATGTCTATATTGTCCTGAATAGAAGGGTCTTTTATTTTTTAAAATTTATTTATTATTATTATTATTATTTTAATTCAGGAAAGAATTCCATTACAACTATGTGAGTTGCACTATGTGACTTTTGTCAGATTTTTACAAGTTTTGTAGGAAGAGCTCCAGTGCTGTCCTGGCAGCCAGGTCTAAATTTTGGACGTCTCAAAGGTACTGCTGAGCAGTGGATCTGTAAGATGTTCACCCTGAGGTTGGAGCTCTGAGTGTTCTGTCATAGGAATAACCCCAGAAGGTAGTAAGAGTCCCTTTAATCCCAATCCACCTCAAGAAACCCCGTGCTTCCCAAGAGAATGGAGAAGGACCTGTTAGAGTTGTTACGGCTACAGCAGAGGTGGCTTCAGGCACTCAGTGCCATTACAGAGCCTGATAGGCACTGTCGCTGGTAGGAGGTTACAGGCAGCAGGATGTGGGCAAGCAGTCATGTATATGGGGTAATTAATATAGTTTTCTTTCTAATTAATATAGTTTTATTTTTTCACATGTTGTGAAGAAGACCCGCTGTATACTTAGGTTAGAAGAGCTAAGAAAAAAAAAAAAAAAAGCAAAACCTGCAAGTATGCTATTTTCAAGGACAATCTGGATGGTTTTTTGTAATTGTTTACTATGATTTTTTTTTAATGTAGTTTTGATCTGGTGGTTTGATTGTCTGTTTTAATCTAGAACAGTTGTTGTTCTAACATTCTAATTACTAATAGTATTTATAAAAAGCAGTGATGTAAATGCTCTGTAAGAATTCTTGGTTATACTTTTGAATTGCTGTTTAAAGAACAGAAGTGTTTAAGTCAGTGCTGGATAGATTGGTGGTTACAAAAAACAAAACAAAACCAAGCATGTGGAATAAGACTGAAATAGTTACACAAAAATTTTACTACAAATCAGTAGTTTGCAGAAGTGTTTATGAGAAATTTACAATCAGTGTTATTTTTTATTAAAAGTAGAATCAAACTGAAGTTATTCAATCTTTTGTGCAAATTCTAAACTTTTCCTTTGCAAAGAGTAATATATTTTCAGATTTTATATATATGTATATGTAATATTTAGTTGAATAAATTTGTTTTTACATTTATTTGAGAAAATATAAATATATAAATATATAAATATATGAATATATGAGTAATATATAAATATATAATATTAATATCCCAGTATACCTGGAAGTGATTTGCCAGTGTGGAAGACAATTGACATGCAGTCCTCCTTTCTCCCTTATCTGCAGGTGTAAAATACATTTGCATTTCATGTTGATATACAACAGATGTTTCAGTGTGAGTTTGTTGTATATCAGTATGTAAAACAAAACTCCAGAGCAGGAGAATACTGCACTTTTTTGCAGTTCACAGAGAATGAAAGATGAATTAGATCCACACCCTTAAAATTTTCTGAGAAAACTAACTTTTTTACTCCTCCTTACCCACCCAGGAATTGTATTTGTTTAGGCTATATATATATTTTTTTAATCCAAGCTATTTTTCTGGAATGAAGGTACTGTCAAAAACAATTACACATATATACATACATATAAAACATATATAATACATATGGTGTATATGTGTATATAATATGCAATTATATCGTGTATATATAATTTTATAATTATTATTTATATTTAATAATAATATCTGCATCCAGCAGAGGGCACAAATACCTGCCAGATCATCTCAGTACTGATGGCCTCTTTTTCCACAGAAAGAGGTGCTGCAGTCACTAAAGCAGGGTATGGCTTTTAGCTTTTCAAACGATTTATAGATTTTTAATTTCTTTTTTTTTTTTCTAGTTAACATGAGAATTCATCTGCTTTTGTAAAGGTGGCCTTCTTGGTACTACCTCTGTGACTGGGCCAGGACTTTCTGCACGTAGGTTCTATTAAACAGTGTGTGGCCATATATCTAGAGATAATAAGAACTGCCATGCTTACCCAAGCTTACTAAAATATAACCTAAGGGTTGTCTATTAAAAAGGCACTGGGGAATTACACAGATTGCTTTGCATTTATTAATAGGAAATATTCATTCAATTCCACTGTGCACACAAACCAGCTCCAACCTTCTAAAAGAGCCAAATATTGAAGTATATATTTCACCTGCATGTCTAACAATCATAACAGGAAGTGTTATTAACACTGCTTTGGTGTTCTTTGAGCCTAGAAAATTTCTACAGTACTCATTTTGTAGTATGTATTCAGAAAGGTTTATCTGGCTTTTCAGTGCATTAGGAGAAATATCCTGAAATACCTGCAGTGTAGGAATATGTAATGGCTCACAAACCTCTGCATTAGCAATGTGGTTTTCAGAGGAGGATGGAACAACTCTCTTTCATTCTCTGAGCACATCTAGGTTTTGTCTATGTGATCCAGCATGCAGCTTCTGTTACTTAGCATACCTTCTACTTCCTTGCTGATCAGTGGGAGCTTTTAGACAGTGAAATGCGTATATCTTAGTGCTAGCCTGAAAAAAATCATACTGCAGTGTAACACGAGCAAAGTACACTGCGGCACATTCTCATCCCTCTGGAGAGGGCAGACTGCATGCTGAAGCACATATAAGCACTGCTGCAAGAAAAACAATTAATGAAAATAAGGAATGATGCTTCATCAACAATTTACAACACTTAAAACCAGCAGTCAGATATGTTGTGCATTTGCATTTTCTGTTGTGTTAGAAGCATGTTTCATTCTCTTTAACAGCAATTTTGATGTTAATCTTTGTGTAATGTGACAGCTAATTAAAAAAAAAAAACAGCACTTTTTTAGGACACACATATCTGAAACAATGTAATAAGCTGTTGTGTCTTCTTTTAAGGTAGTATCTATAACACATATGTTCATAAATGGTTGGGGAATTGTCTTTGTAGTATTGCTTTATAAAAATGTCACGCTTGCAGATACCATAGCAACCCCTGTCACGTGGTACTTTGCAATTACTGAAGTAGCTTTATCCCCATACTCTGCAGCAATACTTGCATTAATATCTGTAAAGCAGTTTAGTAAATAATGCATCTTCATCCAAAATGGCAAACTAAATGTGCCAGTGATGATCGTGCCTGGGGTATCAGGCAAAAAGCTAGAAAAATACTTTCCTCTAGTGACAGGCATTATGAATCTCTGTAGCTTTATCTTATTGATGGCTGTCATATGTGGCATTTAGGGGTTCATGCAGCATTTCTGGAAATACTATTAATATGTGTATAGAGATTTTAACTGTGTGGGGTTGAAAACTGAATGTGCTTTATGTGGTGATGGATGGGAGTGGAAATTAAATGCAGGTTCTTGAAATCCTCAGTCCAGAGTTGCACATACTTTCAAGAATTGAAACAATTTGGGGATCAATGGTCAAAAGCATTGTGAACATTATTACTCTTGCTCTATTTTTTTTTTCCTGACATAGTGCAAAAGTCTTTTAGGTTATTCTTACTTCTATATGAAAATCACAATAACAATGAAGTGGGAATGTTTCTGTTGAATGGACAGTAACCGATGCCAGATGTGGGGAAAATATAGTAAAATATATTAACGTGGTTTTTCTACTTGTGTTTTAGGACTAAAGCCTTCATTTCAAATTTGAATTTTACCTTATATGAGGACAGCTTCATGTATAGGAAATTTCAAAAGGTATGAAAAAGAACTGGTGACAGTAAAAGAAATTAAAGTGCAGGTGCCACTGAGAAGTTATTAATGTAAAATCTTTTGCAAAGTTAATGGGAAATCAAAGCACTCTGAAATTAGAAGAAAGTATCTAAGAACATGGCATTGCAAAAATTCTGCAACAGAATGATTAGAAAAGGTTGTCTTAGTACAAGGGTCAAGAAAGAAAGCTGCAGGCTAAAACCTGGGGTTAAACATTAGTTAATCTCTCTGTTAACATCCAAAATGTGAATGTGTATGTACTCTCTTTATTCAAATCTGTCATTACATACACATCTTGAATTACTTCAGTGAGTAAAAATCTCCCAGTATTATTATGGAGAAAAAAGCCAGAGCATACTGGGTCAACTTCTCTATTATTTGGTATGTACTTGCTCTTCAGCTTTACTTTTCTTATCCCATATTAGGAAGAAGTTTTTCACACAGAGATTGGTGACATGCTGGAACAGGTTGCCCAAGGAGGTTGTGGATGCCCCATCCCTGGAGGCATTCAAGGCAAGGCTGGATGTGGCTCTTGGCAACCTGGTCTAGTGGTTGGTGACCCTGCACAAAGCAGGATTGAAACTACATGATCATTGTGGTCCTTTTCAACCCAGGCAATTCTATGATTCTGTGATATGATTCTATGATAGTCTCCATCTCTTTTCCTTCTTCCTGATTTTTCCCTCGTCTGGAAATGAGAGGAAATGCCTTTCAGCCAGAAAAACACAAAATCAGTTTATTGCAGCAGATGTTTCAAACAGTGGAGCTGAAGAGTAATTGGATCAGCTGTAGTAGTTATTTCACACGTGACAGCACCTGCAAGTTGTGGTAGGTAACCTCATTAGCAAATAGACTTCAGCAGCTGTTAGAATAGATGTTAAAAAAGACATTTAGTAAAGAAATTAGAGATAATTTATTATCTTTTAGGGTTAATTAGATTCCTGATCAGAAGGAATATTATATTCCCCTTAAAACTCCAGATTTGTTTGTACAATTCAAATAGCAGATACACAGCAATCATCCCTCACCTAAACAGATAGAAAACACTCTAGAAGTGATTTAAACCAACTTTGAAACATTACAAAAATGCTGTCTAAATGTTTACCTGTAAGCAGAAGATAAAAGTTTGTTCTTAAAGACCAGTAATCAACTTACTTTCCTACTTGTGCTAATTTTATATACTTTTTTTTCCCCCTTATGAAGTTATATCCTTTTAAAATGTTTCTCATCTGAAAAAAAGTGGTAAGGGCTTTTGGAAAGTGTCTAGTTTATTCATAACGCTGTTATGGATAAAACCCCTAAAGAGTTTCTTTAGGTTAGACATTTTGTTAACAGTTTCTATAGTAGAGTTAAATTTCAGCGTAATTTCAGTTACTAACTTCTCTAATGCTTCAAAAGAAAAGTTCTTTCATGGTTCCAAATAACTTTTCTAAAATTTTGCTGATCACTAAATATATACACTACTGAAATTCTGGTCTTGAAAACTTTTCTGTAGAGATGACTGGCTCCTGGCCAGACTGGTTTATGACAACTATTATAGACAACACACTAACATGGCATTAAGAAAAGTAGATATAATAAAACAAAAGGCCATTCTAAATATAAGTAGTTTTCAACTTGACTTCAGTAGAAGTATTCTGTAGGATAAGGCTACTGAGCAATTGCACAGTTCTCTGTATTTTATTAAACACACATACTCGAATGTTTCTGGATGCATCTGATTAGTTTCAGTATGTATTAAGGGATTACTACAAATTCCCTTAAAATAATCTGTATCTATTACTGTCATCTTAGTGACACACACTATAGTCATGATTAATCGTTACTGTCACAGAAAACACAGTATATTTCCATTAACCTTCTGTAACATCCATAGAAGTTAGCAAACCCGTCTTGCTATTCTCTCATCATTATACAATTCCCAGGAGCATTCTGCACGCTGTTAATTCAGTCCCATGCTATTTTTGCCTCTGTGCAAACACTTGCTGACTTATAGTTTAAACAGTAGATAATACAGTGTGGTGTCATATTTTACTAAATTATTTCTCCACCATAATTTCTAAGTTGTAAACTAAGGTGAAAGAGTTTTATTTAAAAAAGAAAAAAAAATAGTAAGAAGAAATTCAGAATTTACAGAAACTCAACACTGTTGTATTAGAATTTTTGAACTTTTGACTAATGAACAACTTGTCCACGTATACCTATGTATAACTAATAATTCCTTTATAGCTCCTCTTGGAAATTACCTTTCCCTACCCAAGCTTGCCATGTGTAATTAGTCAGAAGTATGACTACATTGAAGTCCTTTACTAATTGAGGCTCATAATCATTGAGGCTCAGCTTCAAAATATCTGGGATCAACTACCATAGACAACTGATGTGATACCTTTGGTTTGTGGGAGATATACTAAATCCAGGATAGTGTAAGATATCACCCATTCAGTGAATTAACTTTCAGGATTACTTTCATTGATTGGTTATATCGTACTGTATTATTTATTTCCTGTTTTTCAGTGTATTTTTTTAAAAATTAAAAAAACATAATTAAACATATAAAACAATAAACAATAAACAATAAAACATAATTTAATTAAAAAAACATTTTCTTACTGCATTTTGGGCATACGTAAAAAAAAATTAGTCAAGACTGCACTGAATCATGGAATTAATGTGTTTCCTCTCCAGATTTACATGATTCAGAAGTGCATCAAGCAGAAGTGTCTTTCCCATAGTCACATTTTTCAGGAATTAGAAGAGATTTATTTTTTGAAAGTTTTTATTCAATTAAAGGTAAATTTTTTGAGTTCCAGAGATGTAAGATATAAGAAGCTAAATGTTCCTAACATTTTTATTTATTTATTTACAAAATAGGCCATATTTATTATGATGCAATTAATTTTTTAAAAAATTTCTCCAGTAGTTGTTCTTAAGGTATTTTAATCAAAATGGGTGAGTTGTATTTGTTTAATTACTTCTTAATGTCTATCAGGGTATGCAGTATTAGTAAGATGTAGTGTCCTGATAGGATTATTATTATTATTTTTTACCATCTTGCTGCCCCACCTCTATTAGAGTTTTATTGCTTTTTGCTGCCTCCAAGCTGAGTTATAGCATCAGGAAGTAGAATGTACATAAGCCGAATCCCTTGATGGTGAGTTTATAAGTCTATGTGACAGAAATATGTTTTGCTTTGTTCCTTCACTGTGATGGGGAGCCATTTAGTTTTTTGGTTTTTTTTTTCTTTAGCTGAAGAATTGAAATGGACCATCTAAACTTGACTAGGAAAGTAACGTAAATAATAGCTCACATTTGTTAGCAAGGCAGAAATTCCTTCTCCCTCAAGGTCCCCCTCAGTCATTAAATTTAAGTTTAGCTTTTAGTGTAATAAACCTTTTGATAATGAACATGCATAAATCTACTTTAAATATCATTGTTTCTGCTATGAATATCTTACACATCTGAAAATAATTGATGTACATCATACAAACATGTATCTAGTAATTATATATGCCCCTTAAAATAATAAGAGATATTGTGTTTTTTTTGTTTGTTTGCTTGTTTTCCTTTGCTTTACAGGATTTATTTAAAGTAGTACTCCCCTCCAAATTAATAGAATCATCCTCCTTCATCTCTGGGCTCTCAGCCCAGATTCCTGAGTAGGGAAAGAATTAGACCGAAGGCTTTAAAATTAGAACTCACCTGCCTCTTCACAAATGCTAATAAAATAGAAAAACTAACTTATTTTCAGTGGTATGCTCAGTAAATTTATCAAGGCTTTTAGAGATAAAATGCTGTGAGAGTGGATTAATTCTGCAGCATGCTTTTGAAGCAGGGGGTTAAATTTCTGAAGCAAGCAGCCAGCCTGCGCTGCAGTGGTTTGCAGATATAGTTTGGACAGCAGCCTTTTGCAGTTCAGGCTCTCAGAAACACGGAGATTTCTGTTGTCCTTTAAGAGAATATTGAGAAATGCAGTGAACTTCTGATTCTTTAGAACTTCAGAGGTGTAAACTGGCTAAAAAGATGCCGAGCTATTCAGATTCAGTGTCTGTCTTATAATAAATAATAAAATACCTGCTAGTGCTAGTGACTGTGGAAGCAGACAATGGTAGTCTTTACCTCTGTGGGATTTGTTCTAAGTGCAGAATATGAACAGATCTAATAATGAACTTCAGCTTAAAAAAAAAAAAAGTTAATTTTGTTCACTGTGACAATATTTTTAGGAATAAGGAGGAGTGCAGTAGAAACAGAATAGTGTCTATGAATGTATTATTTTGAGTGGAATCTTTGACATATACTTTTAAGTTGCATCTTTGAATTTGACTATTTTTAGGGTAAAATTGAAATACTGATTAAAAGTACCATCATTTGAGATGCTATTGAACCATAACTTGTGGAATAGCCAAAAATGGTAGCAAAAAGCTGTATTTTACTGATAATTATGAACCAATATAGCAAAACAGCTCTGGAGGAGTTCATCTCTATCTACTGTATGGTGAAGGAGGCATGAAGATTATAAAGCCTAAGAGCCAAAGAATTCTGTAGTAGAGAAAAGGGCCTGTTCTCTGGGTGGGACAGCTGCTGAGGGGTAGCAGACAATGTGCCTTAAGTCAGAGCACTCAGAATACAAAGATGTGTGAGAATAGGTCTGCGGGAGTTTGGTTCAGTCAGGTTGATGATATTAACATTGCCCCCAGTACCAGCCCTTTGCTGTTCTCATTGCAAAAGCAGATGGATCCCTTTAGAGAATGCTGCCCTATTACTCCCATTTTTATTTTTTTTTTCCATTACTTGGACACTGAGATTTTGACAAGTGTAAAGGAGATGATCCTCATTTGCTGCTGTTGTACTGATTGCAAAGCAATTCATGTAAAGGTAAATCTGCTCTGTGAAATGAAATAGGCATGGAGAAATCGCATCAGATGAAATATTTTTTTTTTGTTCTTTTACACAGTGTGGAGAACTTCCTTCTGTCTCTGCCACCCAAAGAATTACTGTAAGTACAACACTGGATGAAGTTGCAATTTGTTTGGGATATATTTAAAAAATATTTTGTGTATTTCTAATGGGAAATTCAAAGAAATTAATTAGATGTTACCTAAGAATATATTGCTGTTTACGTAGTTATAGTATGATGATGTTTCTCAGCATTTTTTAAAATGAGAAGATATTCTAAATAAAAAAAATAAGGGGCTAAAATGGAAATAGCATAGTTTTACCTCACATTGAGGTAAAAAAATTCTTATGGTATATAAACAAATGTCTGGTAGTTAGTGGCTCCTCTAATCATAAAAACAAGGAATTTTTTTTGTAATTAACCATCAAAATTATCCACTAAAAAATGTTTTTACTAGAGGAGTTTAATTCCAATGAAAAATAAATAAAGGAAGCTACTTAATTCTGGTGGTTGATAATAAGATATAAGCCCACTTTTGCTTTGTAATATGAAAAAAGCAGTCTGGTTCTGTAGGATTGTAGTGATTGTGAGCAGTTACCATATGATGCTTGTACAACACTGTATGGGAAATGCATTGGCGATTTTGGGGACAGTGTAAAAAATCCAGCATTGCTGCTCTGCCTGTTCTCTGTATAAATAGGGAGAATTCTCCAGATATGTCAATCTGGCACCTTTCAAAAGCTTTTCATTTAGTTACTATTTATTATTAATTGGTAAGTGCTTGCAGTGCACTTGCTACTGCGAAATGTAAAAAGATACAGTCCATGTCCTGAGGAACTTGCTTTAGAAGTTGAACAAACCCAACTCATTCTTCTGTACGACAAACACTGTTTTCTTTGTGCTTTGTTCACATTCTCTAAAACTGCAGTAATGTGGGCTTCAAGGCAGGTTACATAATATTTCTTTACTGACTTTCACATTATCCCATTCAGAGTGAAAAGAACTGTCAGCGCGTAGTTGGCTATATGCACTGTGACAGATTTCACTGTTCTGAACAATTGGTCCCAACTACTCTCATTTCTTATTCAAGGTTTCAAACCATTTTTGAAAGCTATCAAATTGCATGTTAAACTGCTCAAGAAGGGAAAGAGAGAACTTCTGGGTAGGAAGACAAGCCAGAGACATTGCATACTGAACAGCAGGGGAGGCATGATATTACAAGGATGATACTTCTAGGAAAGATGTCAGAGTAGTCTGTGTTCCTTTCTCCATAATTAAGAAGAAGTTTTGTGATTTTCTTAGGACTGAAAAAGGAGAATTAATAGGTAAAGCAAAGGTGGCATTTGCTTCAAAAAAGGGAGTATATACACTACTCTGAATTTTTAAGTAGAATGCATATGATTTTATTTCTATGCCTTTTTCTCTCTAGTACATGACACACTGGACATCTTATTGCAGCAGTTGTATTTGCTCAACCCAGTCATGTCTGAGTCCTAAATGTGGTCATCAGTATTTGGAAAGCTTCATAACTAGTAGCAAAGTGCTCAATGTTAACATTTGCTTGGATAAGGAAGACTTGTGTAGCTAAAAATAAAGAAGAAAATGGAAAGGGGGGGGGGAAAAAAAAAAACAACAAAAAAAAACCACGGGGGGGGGGGGGGGGGGGAATAGTGACCTGAATTATGCAGAGAAAGAAAGAAATGAAAATGTGTAATAAAAATATTCAGGAACAGAGGAAAGAATGCAGGAAAAAATGTGATCTATGTAATAGTTTCTGAGTACCGTATGTTTTACTTGCATTATGCTGGTCTATGAATGAGTTGACTGGACCAAGGATTATAATGGTAAAAACAAAACAACAAAAAAAGAAACAATATCGAAAACAGTCAATCTGACTGGAAGACTGCTAAGTCAGACCAAATGAGTTAGAGGACTCCTGGCTCTGCTGACTGCAGGTGTCCCACCAAAGTTAGCCCACTGAGCCAGTGCCTGAAACTGGTTAGGAATATAGTAGTACTTGACTGCAACCAAAATGGGGGACTGCCTTCTTAAGTGGGTTAGTAAATGTTTGGAGTTGTTCAGCTTCCCATTTAATATATAGGAATTTAGGACTTCATGAGATTATAAGTTTTAACAAAACAGACATTCCATGTAGACTGTTCTTTTTCCTTTTGGTTCCTGATTCCTTCTTTTAAATCACAGCTGTCTAGTTGCTATCTTTGTGAAATTCCCAAATGGAAGATCTATAGGTGTAAGTCTGAATTGGAGATAAATACAATTCAATACATTCAAACAAAACCACTCAGATTACTATGGTACCACTTATCTGTTCAGGATACAACTATTAACATTTAATTCCTCATTGACATTACAACCCTGTCCATAAAATTCAAAACCTTTTACATAGAGGCATTCAAATCTATTTATCAGTAATCTATTCTAAATAATCTAAAAACATCATGAATATCAGCATATACTTTGCAATAGGTGTCATCAGAAGAAATCTTGAGTAACTAAAGTTGGTTTTAAAGAACAGGCCAAGAGGAACACAAAGCTGATACAAGTACAGCTTTATGAGAGGTGATCAACTGATGAAAAAGGTTAACGGAATTCTGAAAGTGCAGTAGAATAGGCCACAGAAGGAAATAACAGGTCTAGGATCAATATTTCAGACACTTATCGCTAAATTTAAGCAAAGCTAACTTAGATACTAAATACTGAAAAGACAGCTTCAGTGTGATGACACAAATAGAGATAATTGAAAGTATTTTTCATTTTTGAAGCTCTTGACTGTGTAGTCAGTTCTAAAATTGAGTACTCTGGATAACATTTGAGCAGCATAAAAGGAGAGTGAGGGAAATGAATTGTCCTTTAGTTGTAACCATTTAGACAGAGCACTGAAATGCAATCAACAGATAAAGAGTGCTGGAAAAAATTAATTTTGAATTCTTTACTGAGTGACAATATGTAAAATTAGGTCCAGGCTTAGTTCCAACAAACAAGAATGTTGTTTTTTTTGTTCAAATTCCACTGGCATTTATACATCAGAATGGTTAGAGAAAATAACCTTTTGAAGGATGTTCTGTCAACAGTTTACTTTGTGTTTGCTCAGTGAGATTTTAAGTAACATTAGACTAAGATCTTCAGAAACTTTTTTTGCTTGGATTTTCAAATTACTGGGATATGTAATGCTTCAATGTTCTTGAAAATAGCAACGTGGGTACTAGACACATTTGAAAAAATAAGAGGTTAGTATGGCAAAACAATATAGCGTGCGTATGTGCTTTTCAGTAGAGACCATGAAAGCACACACGTATGCTTTTATTTACATAAGCACAGAATTTGAATCTCTGATCTGTTTCTCATGATAAGCAAATTTCAATTCCCAGCCTGTCTTCTATCCAGTCATATTTGGATATGGCTTAGGCTGGTTTTATCTACATGTAATTTGGGTACAAACAGCAAGAGATAAAGTAGTAGAAATGCTTTCTCAGTTCTCATGTCTTTATGCTACAGCATCTGCAGGTAAATCAGGCCTCGCAAGCCTGAACTGCAGTGTGTAAGCAAACAGTAATAGAGAAATACTTGTCTAGATGCAATTACCTGTCTCATGAAAAAATAGGGTTTGCAAGAGCCTATTATTTGATAATGCCTTGGGTTTTTTTAATATATACTGTATATACATGGTGTATACCTTGCTCTGAAATGATAGGTGCCCAGCTCCACTGTTCAAAATAATTTTTATTGTAAGCAAAGAAACACATATAATTCACATTAATTACTGACAACTGCTTTGCTTTCTCTATCAAATTGCTAAAAAATAACAATATAAAAATCATGTTTGCAGTCTCTTCAGGTTTTAGGCTGCAAATGCAATTCATAAAGCCAAAATGAGCAGTAACCATAAGCAACTTGATACAGATGCCTACTCGAAATACCTCAAGAAGCAGTTAACATTTCAGTAGCAAAAACTTCTAAACACAAATGAAAACTAAGCTGTGCCAATAGAAGAAAAAATCATACACAGAATGTAATGGCATTCTTCAATAAACTCAAGTATTTTAACTTAGCAAGAAATAACTCTAAGATCTAGTTGTTAATTAAACATACTTCAGTTTTGAAATTCTGTTTGTTTTTTTTTTTAATGATTTATTTAGGAAGGAAAACTGCTAATGTCAACTTCCTGATGTTGATGGGCAAGATAATGTTCTAGACTAAATTTTTTATTTTAGAACTATTATTTTTCTCTCTGACAAAATAATTTGCTCTGCATTTGCTTGCAGAATTTTGGTTAAAAATGATCTACATAATCTCTAATAATTATTTTTCTTGTTATTAGTACAAGCTTAAGAACCTTTGGGAGACCACCACTTTATATGTCTATCTTTATTTCAGCTCTCTTTTGTTTCTGTTCAATAACAATTTAAGATCAATAGTTCTTGGCCTGCAGTATTTATGCAGAGCTCTTTGTTTATGAAGACAGTAAAATCTAACCTATATAAACAATGAATTCTCAGCACCACAAAAAAAAAAAAAAAGCAGAAAGCTCTCTATTCACTCTGGATAACTGGCAAATAATCTTCCTCTAACAGATATTTATAGCAGATAGACTGCAAAGATATTTGGGAATAGGAAGGAGATATTCCAGGGAGTATGCTGAAGGAGTCTTGGAAATGTTCCACAAGCTTAATGTATTCTAGTGGCTATTTTTTCCTAGTTAAAAAGAAATTGTGATTCTAAGACTTCAGGCTCATGTTGAATACAAAGTATGCATAACGGGCAGAAAGGCATTTGAATAAAATGTTACTTGTGTATCCAAAATGGTCATTATTATGTTTTTCAGTGTGATGCCATTTAGGAAAGAGGACCACCTTTTATACTCCTTCTGAATAGTTCTCCATCAAGATTTAGGTATTTTTGTGGCATTTGTGATACTCTTCTGCATCCCTTGTGATGCACCAAAAACAAACATGGAAGTCCACTTTGGTCATAATTAAGTTGCATTAGAAAAAATTAGTAAATCACAAGAAGAAATAATCTTTCTGATGCATTGGCTATTGCTTATGATGGCAATATCTAGAATATCAGCTTTCAAAGGTTTGTAATGATTCAGAACATACATTTTCATAGATTTTATGACAGTAAGGCAAAAGTAGAACTGTTCAAAAAATTATTTGCAATGAAAATTTAAGCAGATTTGAAAAATTTATAAGTAGCACTGTAAATGCTATTTGGAGAGCAGAGCATCCTTTAACTCCAGAATATCAAGAGTCACATCTCAGAGCCATGTCATGACAGTATAGGCCTGTAGTTGCTCCTTATTTTCAGTTTCAAATCTTAATAAAAATTTGCTAAAAGTATAGAAGCTCCTTCTACTATCCTCATAACAATAAGAGCCACATTTCACTTAAGGTAGTTGTGCTATTCCTCATGGAGAAACATGCAATGAGTACAGACATTGATGTGACCCCCAGAAAATTTCCTCTATAAAGATATGTGCCCAAATGGTGCCAGCAAAGAAATGTCTGAGAGCCTCAATGCATTTTATTATAAGTTGCTATTTTGGGGCAAGGTGTGTAGTTTGGTTTAAAAATTGAAATTAAACATTACATTTGTGTATAGTCAGATATAAAGTACAAAAAATTTGAACTTCAGAGTACAGAATGGAAAAGTTGATTTTTCAATTGAAGTTAGAATGAAAGTTTTAAAAGTAAAAAATGACCATAAGTGGAATGGTCTGGGAAAAAAGGCTGGTGTGTTCCTGTGGCGAAAAGGAAGAGGAACTTTGAGGGCAAGCATGAACATGGGCATGCTATCAGTTGAGATGTACTGCTCTGATGAACAAAAGGCAAAACATCATGAGGGGACCTGAGGAAAAATTTTAGAGTTTTACTAACATCTTACAAGAGATACCAGTATTTTGAAGGACTGGCAATGAAATTCATCCAGAATTAAGGACAGAATTATTAATTTGCCAAAGAGAAAATTAAGAAACACACATGAATGCAGGAGAATATACTTTGCTGTAGATTAGCAATTTCTCTGTTTCTTTCATTGTAAAATAATATTTTCTTATGACTTCTGCAGATGGTTCTCTTTTAAGATGGCTGTAATCAAATTGTTTCCTTTAGAGGTCATGAAAGATGCACAGATAAGTCAATGTATTCTGTTTATTCCTTTTTCTATTAATTCCTTTGAGGTAGTGCAAATTAGCCCCTGGAGATCAGATAGTTTTTTGGAATACATCTGTACTCTAAAGGAAAGTGGGAACAAGCCAGCTGTACCTTGCTCATGAACTCAGCTTGAAAAAGACTGCAAGGCTTGGGGCTGCAGCTCAGATGAGCAGAGAAAGGTTTTCAAGGGCTTTCCCTTCTCCTGCAGCACAGGACATATTTGTGCCTTTCACTGTGCAATCACTTGCCCTAAGAAGCATTAGCAGCATTTCTTCCACTCTGCCACCCAACTATTTCATCTCCTTCTGATTTCAGTCAATATAAATAAATCTTTGGTTTCATTAGTGGAGTAACTTAGTCTCATAGATTGAAGCTCAGACTAAGCTTTCTGGCCCATGACGTCTGGAGTTCTCTGAAACACTGTTCCTTTTCTATTTTCCACATTTTTATTTTGCTGAAAATATATCTATCTAAAAGTGGCTGCAATTGAGTAAAGTCACTAGGAATTAGCAGAGAATTTTAGAGATCTCATTGTTTGAGGGAGTGTTGGAAAGTCCAAAAGTGGCTAATACAGTCAGTCATTATTGTTAAAGCACATGGCTATTTATGTACTGCTTTTGTCAATTTATTGTTGTTTTTTTTTCCTCTGCATGACAGCAAACCAAACAGTCACTCACAAGGACATTCACTTTACTTTCATACTAGGGGGAATAAAAAAGAGACAGCTGTGTCAAAAAGATGAGCAAGATAAGCAAAATAATTTATCTTTTCAAAAATAACATAAAAATTTATGATTGTTTGTCTTTTAAGTTTCAAAATACTATTGAAGATTATACGAATTGTATTGTTTTCAGTTCACTGTTTAGTTAAATGGAGGTATTATTCAGTAAATCAACTAAGAGTGACCAAATAAAAGCTTATTCTGACAAGAAAAACTTATTTAAAAAAAAACGTATTCTAATAGTTTCTGAATTTTCTTTAGATTAAAGAGAGTTCAAATCCTTTCTGAGGCTAATATGTAGTGCTGCTAAGCTCAAACTCTGGGAGCATTTGAACTGAAAGGGAAACCTGTATACAAGCCTGTCTATATAAGGAGTATTGGCAAGGAAATATTGTGCTATATAAACAAATAATGTATTGTGTATTTGTCAGCCAGTGACTGACCTCAGAACCTGGGCTTTACAGGGTGTAGCTGACAGCACCTTAAATCCTTTTGCTCTGGAAGGACTACTTGAAACTTACAAAGAAGATTTGGAAGATATGTCTGGTTCTATCACTATCTCATGAGACTAGTTGTAGGTTCTATTTTTAGGTCGAAGGTATTGACCTGAAAGACTTGTCTCATTCTTAATAATACTTATTTTTGGGGTTGTTGGAAAAGTGAAGACAGTCATGTTTTGCTTTAGAGACCTGTACACCTTGGCCCCAATGGGACTAGATGATCTTTATTGTCCACTCCAACCCAAGTCATTCCATGATTCTAACTTAGTTTAAACACTAATGTGTAAGTTCAAAGTTTGGATGTGAAATATACATCCTGAAAAGCCCTTATTACTGCTCAGTAAGTCCTCTGTTGAAATCAGATGCAGATGCCAGACACACAGGGGTTTTTTTAGGCAATTTTGGGATAAGTTATTCCCAAATTATTAGGAACCTCTTGGGAAGAAAGAGATCAAGGAGAATCCGTGTCATCTAATGGAAGCAACCAAATGAATTAAATAAAAGGAACAAAATCTATTGGAATAGTATTTGGGGTATTACAGATATTTTTAGAATTTCTGGTAAAGTACAATACAAGACCTATCACTTTTCTATTAAAAAAAAAAACACCAAAAAACAAGAAAAAAACAAAAAACTGAATCATACTTTTTTTTTCTAGAACTATAAATGTTTCTAAGAATTGAATGGAGATTAAAACCTAAAACAGGCCTAAATAGATGGGCTTAGGTTCCATGACAACTGAAGAATGTGTAAAATATGCTACTTAAGTTCAGAATGACACTGAATTCATTTCTCTATGCTTTTTGGTGACAGAATTGTGAACTTGTTTACGCAGTATTTGACATTTTGGTTTAGGCAGTTTCATTCCTGTGTCAAATCAGTATTACCAATGGTGCATGCTCAGGTTATTTAGAAGGTTTTCTGAAAAAAAAAAAAAAAAAAAAAAAAAAAAAGAGAAAACAAAAAAAAAGAAAGGCTGTATTGCTCTTTTAGCACTAATGGTACATTTATTATGGTGAACTATACATCTGTTTTGTCTGACATTATTCTTAGGTATTTACAGTTAGCTTGGAGTTTAAAGTAATACTCCAACCGTACAATTTCAAAAACAAAACAAAACAAAAAAAACTTGGCTGACTGACAACTTTAAGTCTCCAAAACCACGTGTTTGCCATGACTTGCTAACTTGCTCTTCATCTCATAGGGATTTCATTAGTGAGACATTCATTATCAGAAATTTTATATCTGTAGAAAATTGCACTATCAGTGACACCTGTATCAGAAATCTGCACAGAATTTTAGAATTCAGATTTCACCTATCAGTGCTGAAATACTATAGTATTTGGAGGAAAGTCAGGGACCTTTTTAAAGGATATAAGAACACCAAACATGTTGAATAGTAAAGAAAGGAGATCTGAAAATATTGAAACGCTCTGTATCTAAAACATACAATATATGTTCAGAAATATTACTACTTCTTAAGCTGCTCTATGATGCAGTTGTAAGGATGGTAAGTTATCCTCTAAGAATGAAAGAAGAGTATTTGAGAATTGTACTTCTGCCTATTCAGATATTCGAATCAGTCAGACACTCAAGGAAGTTTAACCAAGTAGAGGGGAAGAATCTTCATCTTTGGCTAGTCCACCAATAATCCTTATTGTGAGATGTTAAATAAATGTGAAATAAATTTAGAATGCTGTTAATTGTCTTGAGCTGTTAGGAACTACTACTACTCATCCTCAAAGAAACAAATGTAAAAATTTTACTACCTATTTCAAAAAAATGAGATATGCATCTATTGGTTTTGCTAAGTGAAGGTAGCACATGCATTAGACTATCCAAAGTCTTGAGAGAGACTGGGATAATCGTATATGGAAAAAACAATCCATTGATAAGACTACATGAGATCAGATCTAGATACAGGGCCCTATAATGGTACTGGGTTTTATTTTTTGAAGATTGCATACTGATGTTTACACACCTCTGCATCAATCACGTGGGAAAGTTGTTCAGAAACACAAGGAAGTAATGGAAGTAATTATTTTGAGAAAGAAAGCAAGTTTAGGAAAGGATTGGGGAGGAAAAAAAAAAAAGAGAGAAAAAACAACCCCTGCAATTCAAGATATTATAGAAGTCTTTTCAGTCAGTGATACTGGTACATTTTAACATTTCATCAAATCCCAAAAGGAATCTATCTTAGTATGAGCAAACCTCAAGTAATGATTTATTTATACACAAAGCATCTTAAGAGCAAGGTGCCTAAAAAAAAGCATCCTGTTTACTCAAGGTTGTTGGCAGAAATAATGTCTGTGAGATACTACTTCCCTCATTCCAACATGGAATAGAACCCTGTGGAAATAAACGTAGCTAGTAAGCATAATTTAGTGATGAGCATTGTTAACTTCTGATGAATTTTACAAACAAGAAAAATTCTTGAGCTTGTTTCATAGACTTACAGTCTTCTGTGAAACTTCAGCACCAGTATCTGCATAAAGTATGCTATAAGAAAGCAGTCTAATTTGTTTTGTATTCCTTACATGTTCAAATCTCAAACATTTATATGTTTACATTTGTCCTTGCATGAAGGGCAGTCCAGTCCATTCTTTTCCAATCAACGACTTTGTCCTCTAATGATTTGCAAAAGGATACAATTTTTATTTTTTTTCATTTAAAACTATATTTATTTACTTTGACAGAAATCTTTGTGACTGCTGGGGTATCAGAACAATGCATTTTGAGCAATGATATAAATTACTGATTTTCTTACCACTGTCAACTATTACAGTCAACTACTCACTCATCAGTGCAGATGGCTCAGAAATAGTTGTTCATTACCAGCCCTAGATGAAAGCTGTTGTGTCTATTTGTTTTAATATATTCTTGACTTGACAGAAGTTAAGGCCAGAGTAATCTGGAACAAAAAACCTTGTAAAAATTAAAAAAAAATCAGAAATTTTGTGGTCCAGTGGCAGAGCAATTTGACTAATTCTTGAGTGAGATAAACAATTTTTACTCTCTGAACAAAATGATGGGCTGCAGGTACATTCTGAATGACAATAATTTAATGTTTACAAGTTTCTATTCTATATTTTACTTATGATCAAGGATATGATGAAACTTAGTAATTTTTCTGCAATTATATATATATGTTATAGGCAAGATCATGGAAAATAAGGCTGGAAAAACTGCGTTTATTACATAATTTTGCCATAGATTGAATAATTGGTATCAAACTTTTCTAATAGATATTTGCCTAAACTATAGCGTCAAACAAACTGCATATTGCCTTTTGTGCTGCTTGCTCTCAAGTTAGCTAGCTGAACTTCTCTGTTCATTTAGATGTTTTCTGCTTAATGTGTATTGGATTTGTTTACCCCTAGTTTATTTTTTTTCTTTATTTTTCTACCTGATGCAGTCAAATTTTGATTTGTTGTAGACAGATTACCCTGCTAATATTTAAACTGTGCTATGGCTGCAGAGGCTGGTGTGATTGTTTATTCGTGTGAATAAATAGTTACTGATTTCAAATACACCACTGATTATTTAAAAATCATTCTCAAGTGATATTTCCCTTGCATTTTTGTGGTTTCCAATGATAATTTAGACGCACAGCTAGTATATCCTGAGGTTAGTGATCTATTTACTGATCTTTATTTTTTTTCTTGCCATTTTCAAGAGAGCAGAGAAAATGATTTCACAATGGACCAAAAAAACCAACTAATTAAGAAGAAATTTTTTAACTTGATCAGATTTGTTGGAAAAGTAATAATATGCTTAATTAGAAAAGAGAAGTAATAATTAAAATAGATTTTTAAAAATGTATTATTTTTATCCCTTTCACCTTCACCTTCACCTTGATTTTCCCATTTCAGATGAAATCATGTGTTTACTCTCCTAATGGCACAACTCAGTATAACAGTCACTTTCTTTAAGTCAACTCCTATAAATCCCAGCCGATGTTCCACATCTCATAATTTTCAGGCAGAAATAATTCTGCTTTGTGACACTACATCTCTTGCTGAGTTCAATGATCTGTCCTTTGATGTTGGTGGGGTGTTGTTACTGAGTTCCTACTTTATCTTGCGTTTAATGAAGCCAAATTATTTAATGAAGTAAAATTACGTTCGTCTATTACTTCAGATATTCACCTCAAACACGTATAATTTAAAGCCGAAGGAGCATCAAATTTGCTTTCATAAATAGTTTTTCATAGAAAGTACTTTTCATAAGTACTTTCTTAATAATACTTACATAAAACATTAAGTATTATTAAGGCATACTTTATTCCTCAATTAATATATTAATTGTTAACAAAACATGGACATTAGAAATTTGCATCCAGTTGCTATTACTTTTGATCTCGAAGAATAATACTGTCTCAAATATAACTCAAAAACTTAAGTTGTACTGTTGTAGTAAAAATCCTTCTTTTACATGGATAAACTATACTATTCAAAATATTCATTCAAGAATTATTTTTTTTATGCGTTATCAGTATCTAAGGTTCTTTACCTGTAATTAAAGTATTAAAATAAAGTAAAATATAGAATAGGAGTTATAGGCAGAGATTTTAAATAAAATAAAGCTGCTTTTTCTAAACAAGAAGATTGTGTAGGTTTCTATCTGCTGGATAAGCCTGGATATATTTTTCTCGTGCCCACTGCAGAGAATGTGCTGATAAGTTTTAAACAGTAATAAACTAGGAAATGCCCCAGAGCTTCCCCTCCACAAAATAGGGAAGAAAAAAAAAGAAAAAACAAACAAAAAAACCCCACCTCAAAAATAATAAATAATCTTCACAAAAATAAGTATATCTTACCCATCATTTTCTTGAAAATATTAAAATCTCTGTAATGTAATCTGTTTAACCTCTGCAACTCCAGCTGAAACAGAGAACAAATGGTTCTTTTCTCAGAAATGAACTTATTTGCATGCAGTAAGATTTACTTAAAGGAACAGCACTCATTAGAAATTAATCCCGGTACTTTATCTTATACCATTGCTTTTCTTTTACTCACCACAATGGGTATTATATAGAAAAATCTAAGCAGCAGTAGTCTGTGCCTCTCCTTTCTTATTTTGCTGTGCTGTTGCTCTCCAATTAGCTGTAGCTATGCAGTCCTGCAGATAGTGTGACAGGAACTCTATTACCTTGATAGCAAGTACAGATGCAGCTTTTGCACTTGCAGCCTGCCTTACATTTGTAACACCCTCACTCCTTCCGGTCATTCGTTCCAGGGGAGGAATGACACCAGCATTTCTGAGCTGTTCTTGTGTTTTCGCCCAGAGCACTCGGGAAAAGCAGACTTCGTGATCTCCATGCTAACTACTAGCCTGCCTGCTGCCAGTTTTTCCTACTTCTGCCAGTGATGACATTCAGCTTGCTCCTCCACACAGGATACAGCACTGATTCCTCATTATGTAAGGCAGTCTAGGTCAAGTGTAGGAGAGACACTGCTGGCCTGAGCAAGCTAGTGGATTGCTTCCTCAGCTTCATGCTTCATGGGGTCTGGAAGCTGGATCCTGATCTTTGCTACATCTTCTTGGGTAAATGTTTTTGCATGATTTAAATGGTTACTGTGCTATTTTTTTTCTATGCAGATAACTGTCAGCCATTCTGTGAATTGCAGAAAGAATTGCTAGGTGAAATCAGCTCTGTCAGCATGGTTAAATTATCAGACTAGCTCTTCTAGGCATCTAGCTTTAAGACACTTTACAAATGAATAAATCATAAACTGGATTTGTTTAACAAACATATTTTCTAACCGTATGGGGATTATTGTTGATTTGACTGATTAAGCAGTGAATTAAATCCATTTGCCTGAGCATGGTGTTGGGAAGCATTATTGGATATAGCTATTAGCTCTGAGAGGTTTACTGCAGTTCTTGGCTACTGCTTTGTTTTACCCTTTAAAGTACAGTACAGATACTCTTCTTTTATTAGACAAAACATTAAAAAAAGGCAAAAAAAAAAAAATTAGATTTTCTTGCACTCTAATTAACTTTTGAAGGAAGCAATTATATCCAGGATTCTATTTACTGCCTTTAATACATGAATCAATGTGCTTCTAAAATAGCTAAGGTGAATACTGCAGATAAAATTACATTAGGTGGCTGCTCTGCAGAATGCCTTAACAGTATCTTAGCTAGATATGCATTAGACTGTAGCTTTTTCACAGGTACCATGTAGAATTCAACGATTTTTAATATATTTATTCACAGTTTAAAACTAGTCTAATGAAATATAGAACAGATTTTTTACCATTTACAGTGGACTGTCAGGTGCTGGAACGTGTGATTATACTCGAATGCAGCAGAAGAGGCCCTGGAAAGTAACAGCATAGCACTGATGCTGCAGTATCAGGGAATTTCAACAAGGCAAGCTTCTAGCTAAGGAAAACTAGCATTTAATAAATTATAATTTATTTGAAAGAGTAATCAGAAAACTCACGTTTATGTGGAGTACCTTGGACAGCAACTTCTCCCATGTTACTGCAGTCTACTTCATGGTAGTTGGCAATTTGCTGTAATTAAATACTACTAATTTAAGATACATTAACGAATTCTAAAATACTAAAAATACCTGTGATATACTTTGGTCAGCGTGTATATCAATCAGTTATATTTAGCAGCTTTCTAACAAGACTCCATTTAATGTATTAACATAATTCAACACAAACATCATTCTTTTTATGTTAATGGTATTCAAAGCTGAACATAAAAATACTAAATTGTTATCTATTGACTATATGGTATTCACAGAATTGTCTTGTAGGTAATCGTGCATTCTAGGAATAAATTATAAGGTCTTTTTCTCAAATCAAAATAAGTTTGAATATTAATTTATTATATACAAATATATCATTTTGATGGGAACAATGGAATTTGTTTAAATGCATTCATCCTCTCTCCTTCCCTTCCCTCTTCCCTTGGAAACTACTGGTTCATCACACTGTTCTAGAAATAACTGATAGAATTTCATTTCAACCCTCATTTGGGTTTAATTAAAATTAAATTTTGATTATAAGTAATATTTTTTAAAATATTTAACTCCTTTAAAAGCTCTCATTCTCTTCATTGTCTCCTAGTTGTTATGTAGATTTATTTTGTGCTTTAGTAGAAACACTAGGCTGTTGCCTTTATTAACTACTGTATAAGTGAGGTTACATTGAAGAATATATGATATGCTTTTGATATCCTAAAATCACCTCTCCTGCAATGCAATATATGATATTATAATATTTTATAGACATTATTTTATAGTTCAAAATACAAAAGTATGTTTTGTATGCAAACTCTCAAAATAATGCTACAGTATAGGAGCTTAGAAGAAAACTGCTTGGCACTATGCATTATTGTAATGATACACTTCACATTCTTTGTTTTTTGCAATCTGAATTGTTCTAAAAGAGTTGTGCTGTTATATTTAGGTACATTGTATTCTGACCAGTCTCAAGAGTGGGTACTTTATTTTCTTCCTTGCTTAAAGAGTATCAATAGCCTATCTATTCAACAATAATTAAAAACAAGACAAAACAAAACAAACAAAAAATAACCTTATTCTTTTTAAGTGTATGGTGGTTTTCTGGAAACATTACCTTTATTTTCTGCAGAAAGCAGCAGAAAAAGCAAAGTACTTCTCAGCACGGAAAACTGCAATAGTTGGAAATGGGAAAGTGTTAGAAAACAGTATTTCCTATGTATATTTACACATTATTATATTTGAAGGGAACTTATAAGCAGAAGCCAGACTAACTTTTTACATGATCTAATAGTGATAGGACTAGGGAAAATGTCTTTAAACAAAAAGAGAAAAGATTTAGGTTAGAAGTTTAGAATAAATTATTTACTCAGAGAGTGGGGAGGCATTGGCATAGAGAATTTCTGTATGTCCCAACCCTGGAGGTGAGGTGCTCAAGGCTGGGTTGTAAGGGGCCCTGGGCAGCCTGATCCAGTGCCTGATTTAGTGGTTGACAACCCTGCCCACAGCAGGGGCAATGAAACAAGGTGATCTTTAAGGTCCTTTCCAAATTAAGCCATTCTGTGATTTATACATTACTATATTTTGTAATTCACTTTAGGGCAGAGAGATTGAATCTGATTTGTAAAGTACGTTATGAATGCACTTACATGCAGAATATGAAGCATATACAAATACCTCCTGGTATCTTCTTGTGGTATAATAGAATTGTCCAATCCATGGCTATATTGGTATCTTGTTTCTAATATTCAGTATACTGCTTCACATCACAATATACACAATTTAATTTCTGGCAAACTTTTCTCGCCACTTTTATTCACATACTGTTTTTTTCTGATCTACAAGGGACTGTCTGTGCTCTCTTCACAGCACTGGAAATGCCACTAGAACTGAGGAAACCATATGGAGTGTGTGAGTTGAATTATTTTAGAATAATGTGTGTAACATACACAATGGAAATACCAGTTTTTATGGTCCCATGTAAGCAAAATATAGAAGTGCCCATTAGACTTTAGTTCTCGTAAATATATTTAATATATTTATATCTCAGATTGTATCTACCCACTTTCACTGAGCAGTTAATACATACATACATACATTATATATATATATGTAGTGATGACAAGCATATGCTCTTGGTTCTGAGTTGAAAATGGAAGACTATTAAGAACTGTGTTTATCTGATAATAACTTCTAAATTTGAGTCTATAATAATACAACATATAAGTTTTCCACGTAAGACAGAGCTCTCACAAATTCCAATATTTCACTGTCCAAAAGTGCCAAATTTATTTACACTTAGTAGGGAAAAATATTCCATATGTGACAAAAATCAGTTGCTGTAGAAATGTAGACTATGTTTATCTATTCTGAAGATACCAGCTAGCAGATATGTTCTGTTCCTTCTGCAAACACTTAAGAGACTTTAACACCTGCTTGTCCATGAAGGATCTTGGATGGCTTATTCATTATAGGTTTAGATGGATTACTCCATTACCCACTGCAGTTTGCAGAATTCATTCCTAGAACAACTAGAAAGATAATGTGAAGAACTGAGGGGGATTTCTTAATGCATTGATAATTCAATTTTCTTCAGACGTTCTCATTTAAGAAAAAAAAAATTGCGGTTAGCCCCTTATTAACTGTGTATATAGAATGCGTTCTTTTGCATTGTTGCTTTCATGATTGAACACCTAAGCTAGTGAAAGTTAATTTAAAATATTTCTTCAGATTATAAATAAATCAGCTTTTAAAGTTACACCTAAGCATTATACAATTCAAGAGACAGATACCAGCTGAGAATAATAAGATTATAGTTCTTTCTACTTTAAGGTCATAGAATTACACTGTGTTTGGGTACTGGAGAAGTGCCTGTGTTCTTCAGCAGCCTATCAGTGGTGACTGCATATAAGCTGAATTCAGAGCCGGTAATCATGGCAGCAGTACTGGAAAACATGTCAAGTCTTTCTAGATCAGTGCCTAGGCACATTTTAAGGAGACACTTTGCATGGTTGTTTATAGCTTAGTCTTGTCCTGTGCATACTTTGCACGGCACATCTAAAGATTAGGGGGGGATGGGGGGGAGGGAAGTGTAGAAAATAGTTCCAAACAAAGACAGTCCCACACTTTTTTTTTTTCTATTTATGTTAACCTTTTCAAAACCAACAATCTTTCTGCCGAACGTGCTGTTGGAGAAGCAGGTTATATACATTTTTTTCCTCAGTATTTGAATATTAGTTCTTGTATGTATGTGTTTTAACTATTTAGTGTCATAAGGTTGCTTTCTTTTAATTACTGTAATACATATGCAGAAAATATTTTAAAATTTAATTTTGATTAAAATTTAATCAACCTTTGGTGTTCTTTTTGGAACAGCATCTCTGTTGATAAATTCTTGCAGATGAGGTATTATACTGCAAGAATCCAAGTGCTTGTTCTTAAGGGCCAGTGATTTCAGACCACCAATTAGAGTTGGAAAACTTTGCATACTTTAGATTCAAGCAAAATGTAGGAAATCAAAATCTCATGATGTATGAATATGTTAAAAAAAAAAAAAAAAGCAGACCAGAAAATATTGAAATTGCATCTAGGGGATTAAATTCACTATAACTGCCTGAGTGAGACTGAATTTCAGGTTAACAAGTAAAGTGCCTGTTATATCACAGATGACAGCCTTGTATTAAAATACTAATTTGGCTTATTTTTTATATCTTTGCTTTCAAAAAATGTATTATGTAATGAAAAGATGCCGTATTATTTTTGGCCTTTCTTATGTGCACTTCTCACCTTCTCAGTGACTGCCCAGTTTCCTATTAGGTTGTGCTTATTTTCTCCCAACGTGAGTGAATCTGGATTTCAAGTGTTTGCTAATGGCCATCCCAATTCCACTGCACCCCCCCTTTCTTTTCTGTTTTTCTTTCATTCTTTCTGTCTGTCTTTCTTTTTTTGTCAAGAAAGCAAAACTAGAAATGCTATCTGATTTAGCACCAAACTGAGGCTGATCCAGTGCAGCTGCACTTTGTTGTATTAGCACTTTTTTTACTTAGCAGTCTGAATTTTAAAAAACAGCATTTGTTTTCTAGGTTCCAGATTTGGCTGTTCAGCTGTTATCTGAGAACAGTTGGATGTATAGATCTGACACAGCAACTATGTACCAGGCTGCAATTTTGGCAGTGTTGTCACTAATACAATAGTAGATAGAAATATCATATGACTGCAGCACGAAAACTTATTTATTTATTTATTTATTTATTGTCTTGAACCCATGACTAAACATGTTGGATCTACCAACAGTAGTCAGTGGAGAAGTGGAGAAGTGTAACACAAGCCAGCATAAGCAGCATTTAGTAGTGGCAGGGACTGGCCTGGAAAGGCTTTTGGTGCTTCTGTAATGGAGTACGCATACCCAAACTATTTCCTTCTCATGTTTCAGAGGCAAATAACAGAAAGGAAATGAAAATAAATGAGAATTTTTACTCGAATAACAATGGCTGAAAATATTTACTTCTCAGCACAACCACTGCCCTTTTTCCTTGCCAAAGGAACACGGAACTGTAGATTTTCTGACTCAAATATTCCTGTCTTTACAAAACCGCTGGTAAGAGTCAATTCGTATCTTTTGCCGGTAGATGGGGCTGTCCTTTCAGGTCTGTGTATCTTTTTTTCCCCATATAATTATTCTTTTTTACCCTCCTTTCTGTCTCTCTTCACCCTTCACTCATCTCACCTTCTCTCTCTCTCTCTCTCTCTCTCTCTCTCTTTTTCTCTCTCTCTCTCTCTCTCTCT
>JAPSGF010000048.1:2212863-2394869 GCA_035772895.1 Perdix hodgsoniae | reverse complement strand
TCTCTCTCTCTTTCTCTCTCTCTTTCTCTCTCTCTCTTTCTCTCTCTCTTTCTCTCTCTCTCTTTCTCTCTCTCTTTCTCTCTCTCTTTCTCTCTCTCTTTCTCTCTCTCTTTCTCTCTCTCTCTCTTTCTCTCTCTCTTCTTTTTTTTTTTTTTTTTTGTGTTTGTGTGTGTCTGCTATTTGATTGTATTAGGTCATAAAGAGTGAGCCTCAGCAGGAAACACTGTGGCTTTTTTGTTTGCTTTTCCCCCAGTGCAAATACAGTGATTTATGAATACTTGTTAATCTTTTGGAACTGGGACTCTGGGGAAGTTTATTAGAGATCATTTTATCACCACTATCTCTTAGGTTTTTATTTTTGTCTTTCTGATAATACATTTGAAATTCCTGTTTTATCTGGTAAGCCGGCAGGTTGTTAAATCCTAGACTTTAGTTCATTTATGTTAGCTGTCCATACGGGGTATTCCCCCTGACTTTTCTTTGTGCTTAATGCTAAGCATAAATTGAGGAGAAAATCCAGTTTGGTGGTTTTAAAAATGTTTTAAAAGCTGCAGTCAAGTCTGTTGACAGCACAATATTTTGCTACAAGTTGCATTTCATTGTAATTATGTTTTTGGATTTTTGCCCGCTTGGATTTTTGTGGAGTTTTTTCTTCTTTTTTTTTTATTGTTATTCAAGAGCTATTTAGAAGGTCATATTGTTCCTTCATATGAAAAACATACTAAGAACTGAAGCAAGCAATGTTATAGCCAAGCCTCAGTGTTGCAGGAGCAACATTCCATGGAGAAGCTCTGCTTTACAGACTAAATGCTTTACCCAAGTGGTTGGGGGTTTACTGTAGGTAGAAAAGATCCCCTCCTCTCTTTTTCTGTATCTCACCCTTTCTTCAGCTTTTCTGATCACACATTTTACCAGAAACCCTTCTTTTAGATACATACAGATCAAACCTGGTTGTAATGCTGCAGATATAACTCGGTTCATAATCTGAACCGTCTTGCTTTTTCAAACAGCACAAGAAATTGGCCAGGTGGACATCAACTTCTTTCAGCATCTTTTCTAAAATGGATTTCTTCTCTGCTCCTTATCTGAGGTACGTGTTTAAAAGACTGTCAGTGAATTAATGTAGATTGGATTGAGCTTTGAATTGAGCTGACTGCTCGTCCCCCCTTTGAAAGAGTTGTGGTCATTCATCCTCCAGTATTTGAAAATGGATTGGTGTTTTTGTCACTGTTGAAAACCTATTCAGTTGCATTTATTTCAGAAATGCTTATTTCATAGTTATGATGTCTAATGCTTGAGATGTATTGGCTGATGAGTACTGCATTCTTGAAATGCACCTACTTTTTCCATTATGTTTTTCAAGCTTGACCCATGTGTTATTAAGTACAAAGGAAAAAGACTGTGCTAAAAATGACTCTGGGAATTAATGTGAAACAATAACAGGATGATTGCTGTCAAGAGTGACACCTTGTTGGTTTATTCTCTTGAGCCTAATTTGTGTGATCTTGAGTATTTGCTGAAATGTTTAGACACAAGAAAGCAAGCTAGAGACAGGCAGCCTTAATCAGACTGTCTTCAGTTTGTCAGATAGTCACAGGTAGTTTTCACTAATTTAAAGGAAGTATCCATGGCTAGGGAAGAAAAGGAGATTGAATTTTTATCGTATAATGAAGAGTATGATCCAAGCAATTCTGGGGAAATTTTAGGAAAACAATAGCAATTTGCTTAATCGCTCTTTTTAAGTAAAAGGCCTTGCTGTAATGAATTTTGGGAATACATTGTAGATAAGTATAATGGAATCATATATCCTATCAGTTGTTTGAAACACTACTTTATATCAGGGGTAAGAATAACTCCTTACTGATCAGTGAAATCTATACTAAAATTATTTTCTTAGAACATTAATTTGCTTTGAAATTTCAGGAGTTGTTAATGTCGATAACTGAAAGAGACCACAAGCTATAAAATAAATGGCAGATTACTTCAAAAATGAAAGTGGCCTTGAAGCAGAAAACCTTATGAATGCCTGTGAATATGATTCTCCTCAGTGTATTATCTGAATGCCAAGTATTTTAAAGGGTAGCTGATTATTGACTTTTAAGGATAGCTTCACTGCTAATATCCATATCACACCACATCCTGCCCACTTTCAGCACTAGAGTTCCTTCAGTAGGAGTTTTGTACATAACTAACAGAAGCAGATGTGCTCAAGACACAAAAGCACAAAACTTAGCATTGAAGTTTGACCATTAGGTGGCATTTTTCTGATCCTTCCCAAACATTTTTTTATTACCTTAAATTGAAGAACTGAGAATAAAGTGTGAATGTTTATCTGCTCCTGGTTATAAGAAATAATTTGGCAGTAGGTACTTATTTGCAAATATTTTATGAAAAGTGGTACAAGCTTGCTTTAATTGTGTGTGCGTGTAGTTACAATTGTTTGATACTCCTTTGGATATATATGTTTTCTTTCATTTAATTAATTTTCTCAAATCCAGTATCAACTCACAGGCTGGGTCTTTTGGGCCAAGTGTACTTAATAAGTTTCTTAATTTCTTCCAACAGTAGGGATATATTCTTCAGTTTCTCTACCAAAGACAACTTATATATATTAGAGACAATGGGATTCCACGAGAGTAAGAGAGAACTGTCTTTGGACTGTAGACTTCCTGTTGACATTTAACAAAAAAAAAAAAAAGGCAAGAGACAAATTGAATTTCCTTCACTGGCAAATGTATTATACATTGAACAATATATATACACACTTTTAAACTAAGAAAAAACGTTTTGCTGTTAGAAAAACATTAGATAAGGAGTGCTAGTAGATTCTTTTCAGCTTAATCTTTTAGAGCACTTAAGTGATCAAATTGCTTAAGGGGAAAAAATCTTAAAGTTGACATCACAGAATGGCCAGGGTTGGAAGAGACCTCAAGGATCACAAATCTCCAATCTCCCTGCCACAGGTAGGGCCACCCATCTCCCCATGTAATACTAGACTAGGCAGCCCAGTGCCCCATCCAACCTGGCCTTGAACACCTCCAGGGAAACAATTTACTAAAATGTTCCTTTTTATCCACTGTAAATTTTACCCATTAAAATCTGCATCTGATATTTCTGTTTGAACTGATTATTGTAGTCAAGTGGGCAATATCATGCAAAATCTCCAAACATTTTTTCTCAAAGCTCAAAAGTTCTGGTACATATTTCCATTTTTTTTTGGTTGAAAATTTATTCTCATTAGATTTCTATCAATGAAAGCTTCCCAAAACTTGATGGAAACAACTGAAAGATTACTGTAGGTGAAGTAATTAGTTAAATGACTTACAAAACATAGTCTGTTCTGTGGGCAGGTTAGTCCAATTCCTGTAACATATGCTGATCTTTTTTATTCAGTATTAGTAATATTTAAAGAATGACAGTGATGTCATAATGAAAACATGGGTGTTTAGCGTTTTAGTACCTCCTAACTTTTACTGATTATTGTGTCACCATTGCTCTCTCTTCCATTTCTGTCACTGTGTTGCTATAGGGACCCTTTCATTGTTCTTTCTATTCAGAGAAACTTATCTTTAGAGAAAACACAATATTTTACTTCGTGCTTATTATAATGTTTTGGTAGCATCGCTGCCTGCTGTATTAAATATCACTTGAAATTCCACATTTCTGACTCAGACACCATTTTACTTATAGTGCACATTTATCAGTTCTACAAGCTTGCTCTATCCTTCCTCTTTGTTTTTTCTGATTATTATAAATTTTGATTACATAGCTTTTTCTATACAGTTGTTCTGTTTACATTGCTTTGTTTCAGCAATGAGCTTCTGTTTTTCCATTGTTCTATTTTAAAGTGCCTGTATCCTTTTTTCTTTTGTTTCCCCATTATTTTTTACAAGTCTTCAAGTAAAAGACCTCTCTATTTTCAGTCTCAGAAATATCCAGTTCAGTTTGTGCTTTCATGTTTTCTACCATCTCCCACCATCTATCTTAGTAATTTATTTCAATACCTTGTAAGCATATGGATCAGTTTCCTTTGTCTTCCTTCTACTCCTGAGATTGCTTACAGCATTTCCTTTTTAAAAATTACTTCTATTACAGTTCATAATACTGAATAGCATCATAGTGAAAAACAGTAACAAGCAAATTCTGTCACCGTCAGAAAGAAAAATATAGGAATAAATCTAGAAGCTTGTGGGAGTCGATTAGTCTTTTTAATAGTGATATTAGTCAAAGATGACAAGGCTAAAGCAGTAACTACACTACTTTTTAGCTGAAATAATAGATCTGAAGGAAGCTTTCAAATGCTTGGTTATTTAAGTGCATTTTAAGCCAAAGACCTGATTATGTTCCAGATGTATTTGCCTTCAATGCTTTCATTATTTCATCCCTCTCTAGGCTCTATTTTCTACTTGCTCTTCAATACTGTTGCTTTCAGAGTGAGATCTTTCATTTTCTTTAATCTTTTAAAGCATCTGCTTTATTTCAAATTATTATCAGATTTACTTGCCATAGGAAACCATGACAGATATTTCTGAGGAAGATAACTGATTCTTTTAGGAATGCCTCAACAGAGCTGTTTCAGTAGGTTCATTGGGCTTTCTGGAATAGGTCTAGAGATGAAAACAAAAGGAAAGAAGTCAGAAATCAGTGGATTGTTAGAAGCTGCACACCAGAGATTTTTGTTCTTTACATCTACAGAGGATAGAAGAAGAAAGAAAGACTGCAAAAATGAACTTATCCAGATGACATACAGAGAGGAACTTCCCAATAGGGAGAATAGTGAAGAGATTTAAGAGAGTGTCAAGAAAAACTATGGAATCTTTCAGTGAAGGAACGGGTTAGATGAAATATTGCTTGGGAAATATGTATAGTGATAGCCCTGGTAAGAAGATGTGGAAGATGGTCTGATTATTATTTTTGACCTTTCTTTCTGTTAGTCTACAAAGAGGAGTAAATGTACCATGTACAACAACCTTCCAGTGAAGTTCATCATAAATTAGATATGGTTCAAAACAGACCCCCTAAAAGATATCTTCATTAGGATTTCTTGGAGTACATAAGCCACAATATCATTGCTTAATGGAAAAGAAAGTTACCCTAAATTTTGCCTTAATTTTTTTCTTCTACATTACTAAGACTGCCTTCAGTTCAACTTACTTTCTCTTTAAACACACTAAAGGAGACTGACCTCGTAGGATGACCCTTTACAGTGTTTTCAGGACTTCATATTATTTCAGAATAGAAATTCTTACACATCCACAACTCTTAAATAATTATGCCTGCACTTCAAGAAAAATGATCTGATTTTCTTGGACATTTTGTCTCTATCTATGCTAAGAAAAACTGGCATGCGATACTCTGTCTACTTAGGCACTTGTCCTTAAAAATGTAGTAACTATATGTACCCTGTCTACAGGGAATGTATTCTCATGTGAGTGAAAACTGTGCAAGGGTCAGTTGTATTTAACTAGTTGTATTTAACGAGAGATGTGCTTGTGGCTTGAGAAGTGTTTCTTTCCATTGATTAATGCAATAGCTTCTAAGCTACAGAGGTAACAAAAGAAAAAAACATGACAATGTAAATGTGTACTTCTTCATTTGTATATATTTACTTGGGAAGAGGAAAAAAAGATTTTATTTTGCAGAATATTTTTAGAGTATGACTTTAAAATAGGCTAAATTCATTCACAAACTGGGGCAACATGAATTGAGTTGAGATAAAACATTAATTTCTGAAGTAACTCTTGCAAAGGAGACAGCACAGTATTGTCTTGAGTTTCCCTTAGAAACGATTTGTACTTGGGAAAATAAAAATTGAAACCTCCTTTTTTTGTGTGTGTTTGATAGCTGTAGAAGGACACATCTTCATACAGATTTTTTTAAGACTAATAAAAGAAACTAAATTGTCATCTAGAAGATTGTTAATCAGCTCGTACTAGAAGCACAAGACCAATTTAGAAATTATCTAGCTAAATCAGTTGCCTTCGTGGATTTAATTCAAATCCAAACTTGTTTTATTTATTTTTTTAATAATTCTGAAAATTTACACAAGAAACAGTGTACACAAGTCATTAAAAAAGTGTTTCTACTTAATGGCAAGCTAAATTAGTTTTGTTTAACAAGTAATACATGTAGGGCCTGAGAAAATATTTATACTAAATCTACTTAAAATTTGCTGGAAAATAGTATACTTCATGATACTATTTCTTCATGCTGGAGAGCTTTGTAGAACTGTTTGCTGACACGCCTGATGAGGAATGCTTGCCAGATGTTCAGGATGTTTTGTTGTCTACGTTTTGTTGGGCAAATATAAAACTACCTGTAGCATTTTATAGAAAAACATTTTATGCCTGGCGTATGAATGTGTGAGAACATTTTCCAAAATATTTTTGTTCTATTACAAAACCATGCTTTGAAAGAAAAAATTGATGTTTCTAAGTCTGGTAGAGATAATGAAAGCCAACAAATGATTTAAATTAGCTATATGAGGTTTTCACACTATTTCTGGTAAAGCAGCAACCTTAATGATCTTAAGTACTTCAAAGGAGCATTAGTTTTTCAAAATTACACTGTAACTAATACTGACAATTCAAGAGCGCTTTTCATATCACAGAATTTCTGAACAATTTTAGATAAATCCCATATACTTTGGAACTTATCGTACTTTAAAAAACTGAGGAAACTAGAGATCTGTGTTAGTTCCAGTCATGGGAACAGATTGTTAATGTGTGCTTTGGAGACCCATCCTTGGAAATACTCAAAGCTTGACGGGCCGTGTCTTTGAGCAACCTGCTTTGGGGCAGTTGGACAGGCCAGTCTCCAGAGGTGACCTCAGCCAATCTCTGAGTCTAATACAGAGCCAAATCGTAGGAGTGTAAAGCAGAGGCTGGTCCATAGCCTAGTCATATGTAATAAATGACAACTATATAACAAAATATAAGAAGTGAGATTACAGTCTTGTATCATATATATTACATATATATATATATCATATATTATTTAATTTTCTGTAAAAGCTATTTTTCTATTTCAAAGCAGATCTGACTTCATTATATATCTTCTAACAATAAATATCTTTTAATGAACGTTTTATCTCCCTTTTTCTTTGTTCTCTTTGCCCATAACATTTCTATAAGTGTCTCATCGATGACATTTTTTTCAGGGTGACATGCTTAGTCTCTCCCATGACTAAAGATTGACTATGAACTAAAGCTAAAGTTCCATAAGATAGGCTGAAGCTTTTGTATCTAAGTCTATATATAAATGCTTAGATGAAAAAATAAAGCATTCAAAAGCAATGTGATGAGAATTTCATGTTGACATCTGTGTGAATTCTTGATTGCTTAGCACTTTGGAAAAGGATGAGTTATGCCTCTGGTTGTCTGCTTGTCTGACATGAAATATGAGTCATTTGCTCTCTTTTATGTGAGAGAAGATTGTGAAAATGGCTAAATAATGTTGGTGGGTAGTAAAACTTTGATTAGAATTATTCTGAATTGTGCCCAGTAAGCAATTTCCCCTTCTCGTTAGCAGTTGGCAGGTTTGTTTCTCTCTGTGTAATGATTCTAGTTTGGGTGACTTTCTTAAAGTGGTAATCACCCTTAACTGCTTTCATGGACTATTTTATTTTTATTTTTTTTAAGTATATTTGTGAGACGTTATCCCAATTAAAATCCTGTGTTGCATATTTGTAGGACATATTTTCATTTCTGAAAGTTTCACGACCTTTTTTCTTAAAAACCTACTTTCTTGCTCTGCTGGGCTCTTTCTGTAAACTGTTCTGCGTCAGTTGTGTCTACATTACCTGTTACTTTGTATACTTTGAATATTTTTGTATGACTATGTTAGGTATTTAAGATACCAAGGTGTGTGTAACACTTGAATATGGGAAGAAAGGAAATAACTACCCCGAACAGCACACAGTTTATATGTGCACAGACAGAAACAAGGGATTTCAGTTGAAGTAGTAGTTATTCTGATAGCTGATCACTGAAACTACTGCAGAGTAATGGAAGATATCTTGCAAAATAATAGGTTAAGAGAACAATAATGAGGGATTTTTGCAGATATTTGTGATAGGTAAACTTCTTCAAAAGTACAGCGATGATGTAAATTGAAAAAATGACCAATGGAGTTAGCATATTGTAAGGGAAAACAGTCCTCAAGTTTCTAAGAATTGATATATCATTATGATGTAACCTAAGCAACTAGTCACCCTGGATATGGGCGCATCTTGTTTGATAAGGCCAAAGAATCTTGCTTCCTATTAAATTTGATGGAAAACAAACACAGTTAGGCTTTCATTACATTGTGGATGAATAAGAAAAAATATATCCTAGGTATATATTGAAAAAATAATAATAAAGTAAGAATTAGGTGATTTTGCTCCAAAACTTAGACAAGGATTTTTGATACATGTAAGAATTGGACTTATTGTGAGCGCTAGTAGCATACGTACCACTAACCTTAGCAACCCCCAGGTTTTGTTACTCATCTTTCATGCACCAAGCTACTATGTTAAGCACTGATAGACTGGGATGAATCATTATATCTAGAAATTGGAAAAACATATACTAGCAGCGGCAGTGACATGAAATCTGAAGGAATTAAAACTTGGGTCAGTTGGGGGTCATATACACTGCTTGTTAAATAGAGTGTTTCTGAAGGGTGCTTGGAGACCAAAATAGCTACCGCCCGTTATTCTGCCTGCTTTCTGCAGTGTGACTATATCTTGGCAGGGTACAAAAGCAAAATTAACTCATTAGAGACATCTTCCTAAAGAAACCCAGGTACCTGCTGCAAACTCAATTTGCAGACAACCTGCTTTCCAGATCCAGATGGACTTCCTATAAAAAGGCAGTACGGACAGGTTCATATGTGTTAGGAGGAGTTTGTGACAGAATGTAATTCTGGCTGGACTCTATCAAATACAGTTGACATGCAGCCTGGAAAAAATAAGTAGAAAAATTACATGTATTTAAAACCAGGCATCTTATGATTTAAAGGTGTAAATATAGCACACATTTTCACTTGAGGTCCTTTCTTCTTACAGGACATAGTTACTTCAGTTTCTGAGACAGGCTGTGTAAGGACCTATTCACATTCTTATGCTTTCATCATCTTTTTTATATCTGATAATTGTGTTCTCGCTGAAAAATGCCTAATGTTCTTCATTTTCAAAATCTCTAGTATTACCTTTAATAGTTACTAAACACATGAGGTATTATGCAAGAGTAAAGTCAGCAACCTTTATTTCCAGTTCTTTTTCTAGTTCCACGGAATTCAGAATCAGGTTTATGTTATTACAAAGATATCTGAACTTGGAGATGTTTTATCCTATTACTCTTTGGAACATGATGGTGAGCAGTAGGCTGCTAGCAGGGACCATGCTGTGAGGGCCCAGTTCAGCTTGTGCTTTGCACCAGTTTATAGACACCACAGTTCCATACAGGAACTTGTGATGTGTTGAGTATTGTATCACAGAGACTTAGCAGTGGGTTTAGACATGTGGGTAGACAGCATTGCCAAATATAACAGTCCTGTGACTTGTTTTGTTTGAAGAGTTGGAGTGCAGTAGACTGATAACTGCTATCTCCTCTCCTTTCACATAACTATTAAGCAATCCTGGTAAAGCATGTAGTGTTTTACAACAGTGGCAGTTTTGATCTTGACATTTCTGGGGGTTTGGAATTTTTCATTATATTCATAAAAGCTATTTGGATGTGGTACCTGGGGACATAACTTAGTTGTGGGTTGTTAGAGTCAAGGTAGTATGAAGGTCTTTTCAAATCTGAGCAATTCTGTGATTCTGATTCATTTCTGTCTCCATTCTCTCCAAGCTTCTGCTGTCAACCTGTAGTCCACCTATAAGCTCCCTCACCACCCAGCCCAACACAAAGCCAGAAAACCTTGCCACAGTCCTAAGCAGCCGAAAGTATACACACTTGGCATTCAGTTTTCAGCATGCCTGGTAAGGCTGAAGTAGGGAGGGATGAGGAGTCCACCTACATCCTACTCCCTAGATCCTGTTTACTTACAGGCAATTCAGGCTTCTCATGAACTTGACAAAAAGAAAATGTTTGAGGAGGTGAGGGTGGAATAGGACAAATCTGATCAAGTGAGAATAGGCAGAAAGGGAGAGAAAATCTGAATGAAGTTTTCATATATATTCTTATGACTTTCTCCAAACTAAATCCCTATCTCTATATACTCTGAATGCATCATTTTAGCATATACAAATGTTGGCTGGCAAAATTTCAGTTTTGTTTCTCAGCTGGATATATCATAAATCAGGGCCTGACTTCTGGCCAAAGTATTTGCTCATCTAGGCAGACTGGAACTAGCTGTCATGCTATTAGTGGAGTCAAGAGTTGTGGGAGAACAATGACTAATCCAATCAACTATTTTCAAACTATTTTAGATACTGCATTGCAATAAGGCATTACAACTCACTGAGTTAAAAACTGCTATTTGAAAAAATATTCCGGATCACTGAAACCTTTATTTCAACATTTAAAGTGACAATTCAGAACAGCAAGAAGCATTTGAAAACATAAGAATACTGTCAGTCTTTAAAAAGACAAATGTTTGTCTTGATGAAATGATGAAAATAGCTGACAAGTATTTTAATCACCAATTCAGAACTTTAAAAATGGGTAAACTGTGTTGTTTGCCTCTCAGAAAAGCTGAGGTTGAAAGATGTAATCCATCAGTTTCAATTCAACAGCAGGAAGAAAACTTAAGAAATTATTATTTTTTATTATTTCATTAGTTTAATCAACATAATCTGACTGCAGATTTTATATGCACTGAACTATATTTACAGATCTTAAATCTGTTTCCTTTTTATATTTCTGTACAATTTTTTTCTGTTTTCTCAGCACACCTAATAGCATTATATTAATTTCATTGCTCTGGGCTGCTGAAGATTTAAAGCCTCCACAGTACATATATATATATCAGTCCATATATATATTTGTGTGTGTGTATATATATATGTGTGTGTATATATATATATATATAATTATTTTCAAAAGCACATTTTTCTCTCTTTTTTTTTTTTTTTCTTGACTCAACTGTAGGATTAAAAAATACCAGAAAACCCCTAGATCCCAACATAAGTAGATTTCAGAATCTGTAATGTTATCACTGCTAGTTCCTGAGTGGATTATTTATATCTTTACATTCTTATGTTTTTCAAAAATCTAATAAAATCATGACTATTTATTGCAGGAATAGAATAGAATAAATTACTGGAAACTCATCAGCACCTTAAAAGAAAAAAAAAAAAAAGGTGAAATATTTGCTTTTAAATTAAAGTCTGTTTAGTTAACAGTCTTTCTTCAGTGCTTTCCAACCAGTGCTTCTGCAGAATATGAATTCCCAGGTTCTACCTTTCTTTGCAAGACAGAAGCTTTTAATGAACAAGGCATTGTTCAGAGGGTGTGGCAGAGTCAGTATATGCATGGTCTGCCGCTTGTAGTTAGCCATTTAATTGCAAAAGTAATTGTATTGCTCCTAGCAATTTTTGAGATTTTATTTCCTTTATGAAACTGAAAGTGTCATGACTATAGGTCAGGACTTTAAGTGTCAGCAAAGCTGAACAGTGGAGGAAATATGTGAGCAAAAAAATAGTGAAATAAATCCCGAGAAATTATTGGAAAGTATTTATATGCAAATCCCAGTTCAGATAGGCTTTTTTAAACCCAGCTGTGCTCTGGAACTCTCTAGGGCAGCCTGCTTTAGCAGGGGGGTTGGACTTGATGATCTCTGTAAGTCCCTTCCAAATCCTTCAATCCTGTGATTTGGTGAAATGGCCACAGCCTGTAATTCCTAGATAGTTGGCTGTCTGTATGCCTCTTATAATTGCCATTGTTATGTTTTAATACATGCTTCCTGGTATATGGAGCCTCATAACAATGCAAAATGCCCTCACAACTTGGATGAAGAGTCAATTTCTATGAGAGGTGACAATCTCTAGGTGGACGCTAGTGCAAACCAAAGTCATAGATTTGAATTGAGACTTCTTGCAAACAACTAGACATCTGGAAATTAATGTAGGCCCTTCTCTCTGCTCAGCATAATCTGTGTGGGGTATCACAAGGGCAGATAGGGCAGGAGCAAATATCCATACAGGAAGTGAACATATCTTTTCACGTCATCTAGATTTAATCCCTTTTTAGTAGTTCTTTCTGGGGGCACATGGCTCTTCCCACAGCTGGCTTCCTGGTTGTTTCACAGGGAAACAGGGCAGGTACATCCAACCTTTAGCCTTGGATTTACCATCACTTCAGTAGAAGAATCGAGATGCAGTCACAGGATTATGATTGGCACGTTTGTGAAGAGAAGCTAGCCAAGAAAACTCATTCTGGTATGTGGGATGATAACTAAACAGTGAATTAGTGGATGGATTTTAGTGAGCTGATTGGGATGATCAGGTAGTCTCTTGATGCTGGAGCCGGGAGTAATGAAATCAAGGGTTCTCCTTGACCATCCTGAGAAAAGCTCTGTGCAAGAAAGGGAGCTTACATGGCTCAGACTGAATCCCAAATATTCATCTAATGTTTGCTAAGAAATTTAGAGAGATCATAGTGGAGGGTTGTTTTTGTTTTTCTACTGTTGTTTTTCTCTCTTTTACTTCTTACAAATTGAAGCATAATGGTAGTAATGCCTTCTGCAAGGTCTCTGGCTTGCTTGCTTTGAATGCTGTGTTTCTGAATCATGTACTTCTGCTGCTGCTTTTCTCAGTGGTGAGCTGCATACAAGATGCTGCATGCATGTAAGAGGTGCTATGCTTTGGGATGAATCTGTTGAGACAAAATTGAGTGTGGGAATAAGCCCTGGTGTTGGGATTTTAGGATGGCTGCTGAACCATAGGTGCCATTTGTCGGAAATGAAGCAGACAGCCATTCTCTGGGAGATGTACTGGAGAAACTTATCCAGGCAATGTGTTACCTGTGCGGAATACATCACAAAAGAAAGTGTAGATACAGAAACCAGCTCTAAACATGCTTGCATGCTTGTGTACTAGCAGCAGTAATTCATATATGTTAGTGCAAATTAACATATCTAATATTCAACAGACTTGTGCCTTTCTGAACTCATTTATGAGTTCAGAATCATAACTTCAGAATGACGCGAGGGTGGAACCATAGATGTGTTGCACATGTAGCTGAGAAAGTTTCGAAAATGTAAATACATTTGTCATTATGTCTTTAAAACTGTTGGTCAGACTTGTCTTCCACTGACCGAATAAAAAGCAAGTACAAGAATGCTGTCTGTGGGATCAGGAAACACACAGAAGTCATCATTTAGTCTCTTTTTGAGTATGGAAATGCAAATTTGATGTCATTCTAGAGGACAGAGCTATCTGTGTTCCACCATCTTTTATTTCTTGTTTCCAAAGTGTGGTAATAAGCCAAAATTTTAGACCTTAGATCTTGCCTTAAATTCAATTTTACGTTAACATATAAGAAATATATATAACTTACATTGCATAGCCAATATTGCCTTGCTTATTTTTTAACAAACATTTATAACAAAGAAATAGAAAGCTATTATATTTTCTAAGGTAAATAGAGAAAGCTGTTTCAGTCACAGCTTGATAAAATTCAGATTAAATTGGTAATGTTGACTCCCAGTTAATCAAATGAAAAAGCGCAGGAAAATCGTTACTCTGTACTGCAGTTATTTTGTTACACAAGGTACACTGCAGGAATACAGTGTGCATGCAATTCATTCAGCTTGGTAGTAGTCCAGTAGTTCTAGCCTATTAAATGTATTTACTCAGATGGAGTAGTAATCCACATGCCTTGTGATTTTTTCCATTAAAATATTTTTTGTCTTTCTATGGAATAAGAACTAATTTTTTTTCAGCTTTTTAACCCAGAAATGACTCAGTTGCAGTTAATGGAATTAAGCTAGCAAAGCAGAAAGCAGAAGAAAGCTCTTTATTTTTAATCTGAAGTAGAGCACAATGCCTAAATCTTGGTTTAGAGATACATTAGTTAAATTTAAAAATCTAATGAGAAAACCAATGGCAGTCTAAACAAGGCATATGTAAATGTAAAATTAATGCTGATGGACAAATGCTGTGTCCGTATCACACAGCCATCTGCATTTGTTTAACTGAGGAAAAAAAGGATAGGACAAACAGCGTAGTTATGGTAAGGGAAGCTTTGTTTTTTTACACAAAAAGTCTGCATGGAAGTCTGCTTGATTGCAGTGAACAACAGTTCCCATACAGATAGTTTGAAGTGGTACTGTATTTTCCTCCTGAGAAATTAGCTGGGAGTTAAAACTAGAATTAAACACTTTTTTTCCCTGAATTTTTTTTCTTTTTTTTTTTTCAGTTATTAATGCGCCTCTGGCAGTATTCAGCTTCTCAAGTGCATTTATCATATACAGCAGAGAAATAGCTCTAGGAACAGGAAATTAAAAGCTCTAACTGCCTTTCCTAATTAAGGCTTCCCATTAGGCTGCCTTGTTTATGTTTTCTTATGGGCATTCGTTTTGTTCCAGTAACTCTTGGTTTCATTCCTGCATAGTAACGGCAGAGCAATGTAAAGAGAAATCTGATGGTCTGTTGTCTGTGGTACTATAAGAGTTTTGGTGATTGATGGTAAATGTGTCATTGAATTATGATCCTGTCACCTTGTTGGTTTTATTCTGTATGCTTATTTCTGTCTGTCTGTTTATTTCCTTGTGTGCCAGTATCCTTCTTGGGCATCACCTTCAGTGATGGAAATGGCTAACTGTAATGCATAGACTTTTGCTTGATCTAGAATATACTATATTATTGTTTCCAGTATGTCCGATACTTCACATATTTACTCTTTCTTTAAAAATAATATGCATGAAGTAACTATAGTTGGCCAAGTTCAAGTACTTGAATACAAGCAAATCCATGTGCCCAGATATGCTTTAGCCATGCAGAGAGGAAATATCAAGAACACAACATAAAATGGTATGGAAAAATCTATGAACAGTCTGGTAATGTGCATGTTTCCCTCATAAATTTTATCATTAAAAATAAATTTAATGTTATATGTGAGCTACGGGAAGTCATTAAAAAGTTGTTTAGTCTTAATATTGTAATCTGATTTCTGTCCCTTTGTGTTGTTTTAGGCTACTTAGCTTCAGAGCTACCTGTGGAAGTATAATGGATTTAAACAGGCTAGATGCAGTCTTGGCTTTTGTGAAGAAAAGAAAAGGTGTTTCTCCTCAGCTAGGGCCTCACATACAAAGTTGTAATAGTTGGCAGTACCTCTCCTCCACACTTTGTGAAAGTTTTCTCAATCTTATTCCGCATTCTGAAGGCATGAATCATAATGGTTAATTGCTAAATCAAAAATAAAGAGAAACCATGTCATTAAAAAAAAAAAAGAAAGAAAGAAAGAAAGAAAATTCCATAGAAATCTGGGCTGCGTGGGTTTACATGTAGATTGATTTATGTTTATTTGTAGTAGCTGCATTCTTCAGGCTGTGCCTTGAATCAGCGAGATGACGTTCCCTGTGTATATCACTGATATTCTCACTAATGCGCAGGAATTATTTTTTTAATGAAAATGAATATTACAGTATTACCTCATTGTGCTTCCAATTATTAGTGAGTATTATATGAGTTATTATATAAGTTATTCTGTTAGTGCGTGTACATGTATGACTACACAGATCCATCAGGGAAGTGTTAATACAATTGCAGGCATGTTGCTCAGACAGTCAATGTGTGAATAGCTGATTCACTGTAGTTCTGGATGCCTCAGACTTGATATGCATGGGCAGATCAGCTGTGTGGTTAGTAATACATATACAGCTGAATAACTTCAGACTTCTCCTGCATGTGGGTTACAAATAGTATGTACACACAGAGTATATTGTGTGTGTTTAGGAATTATTTTACTTGAAACAGTGTGTACAGTACGAAGTATATACAGATATATTTTGCTTGCAATATTTCAGAACAAACACAATGACTCTATTCTGAAAATTTCTGAGTAACTTATTTTCCAAAATTTTGCCTCCTGATACTAACTGTAGGGGCCAATACTTCATAGGTTGTTTGGTGTTTTTTGTTTTGCTTTTTTCTTTTAAAGGATATCAGCACCTTTTAAATTTTACAGTGAGAAATCTTCATCTCAGTTATTTAGAATCCGTTCTTCTGATTATGGGTAGTGGTTCTATATACCCAGAAGAAATATATTATTTTTTTTCTCAGAAAACCAGGTTAACAGATCACATAACCACTTTGATCCCTCTGTTCTGATTTTTCTACTCTATTCTGTTACTCAATACACGTGTGATTAAAATCTTTGTGCTTACGTTGGCATTAATGATATACGATGATCATTAATACGCATAAAACAAAGCTTCTGTTTTTATTTCCTTTTAGTCTGTGTTGATATGTTCACCTCTATACAAGCTATGACTTGTATTTTTACTTCTCTCTCATTCCATAACTCTTACTTATTTTGAAGTGTACTGCTTTGTACTGAGCATTCAGTCTCCTGAAAGTCTGAGTAATCATTTTGCAAAAACCCGAGCAATGAGTGACGAGTGCAATTACACAGAATCATAAGGGTTGAAAGGGACCTCTGGATATCATCTGGTCCATGAGTGTCCAACCCTTTAGCTTGCTTGAGGTGAATTGGGTGAAAAGGAATTGTCTTGGGCCACATTCAAAAAATATAGTTTATGTATTTAAGTATCAAAACATGATTTTTTTATATTTTTTCTTTTCATAGAAAGAAGAGCAACAAAACATAAAAGTAGTAGGATATTTAACCTTGTTTTTGTGAAACTAGTGCATCAGGCTGTTTCAGTGGCATTGGTTGCAATTGTTAGTGAGTTCTCAATTGTTCTTCAGAGATTTTTTAATGAAATATTATTCTTCCTGTGCTTCACAAATGTACATACTGCCAATTAACAATGATATGATTAATTCATGATTGGGTGGTGAGTGATATTTTTCTCTAGTAAAATAAGCCTTATAAAATTCTGGTAAAGAGAAAGAATTGCATTTTTGAGTTGAATGTCTGATTGCAACTCCATACATTCTGTATGAAAATCTGCAGGTAATGTATTTATGTTGACCGGAAATGGAGGTGCAAATGTACCAAAAAAATAATTTAAAAAAAAAAAAAAAGAACTGTGATTTTTTTTGGCAATCTTGAAATCTATTCTCCAATTCATTATCAAAACGCATGGCGAAGCTGCACATTTTTTGCTGTTCACAGGACTGCATACTGCTGCTGTTTGGTGGTTGTGAACAATCAGTGAGGGCCCAGGCCTGGGCAACTTGGCTGGGCAAAGCTGCTGCCATGATGGTGGAGGGCAGCCACAGGACTGGCTCAGCCCTGCGGGTTGAATATACCTGCAAAAGCAAGTTCCCTAGCGTAGTTTATACGGGGCAGTCTGACAGAATGGCATCTGACATGAAAGTGCCTGTGAAGCAAAGATGTGTCACTGAATTCCTCTCTGTGGAAAAAGTTGCACCCATTAACATTCATAAACATTTGCTGGAGACCAACAGTGGATGTGAGAGCAGAGAGGGATGGATGGTGTGTTTCAACAATGGTGACAGTGAGATGGAAGGCAAGCCATTTCCAGATGGAAGTGCACAGCTGTCACCTCCACTGGAACAGATTTTTATGAGCATGCAGGTTTGCTCATTACTGGAAAAATGCATGGCTAATGGTGGTGACTATGTTTAAAAATAATGTTTTGTAGCTGAGAATTTGCTCTATCAAATAGTGTTATTGTGCTCTTTGTGTAGTTTCCATGGAAATAAATAGAAGGCATTCGTAGGTTGCTCCAAAAGTAATATTTTGACATTCCAACATAACATAAGCAAAAGCATTTCAAAATAAATGTTGTAATTTTCTTATTCAATGATTGTAATGTTTGTTTATTTTTTTCTGCTTTCCCTTAGTATTTTCCTATGCAGAAGAATAAATGGTAATTAAAATGTGCAGGATGAAAAGATGGAGCAACCAGTGCTTGTACCACCAGGACCAGACAGCTTCCAATACTTCACTAGAGAGTCTCTTGCAGCTATTGAACAACGTATTGCTGCAGAAAAAGCTAAGAATTCTAAACAAGATCGTAAAGACGATGATGAAAATGGGCCAAAACCAAACAGTGATTTGGAGGCAGGAAAAACACTTCCGTTTATATATGGTGACATTCCTCCAGGAATGGTGTCTGAGCCCTTGGAAGATATGGACCCATATTATATCAACAAAAAAGTGAGTCTAATATCAGTCCTGTTCATATGAAAATGTTTGGAGAGCTTTATCATATTTGTTTCATTCTCTTACTGTGAGTAAAATAGCTTCTTCATCTGTTAACTGTCACCATTGTGGGAAAATATCTTTCTAATAGTGTGGAAAAGGCTAATCAACGTTAAAATAATTAATGCACAAGAACAGAAAGTATTTGATGCCATTGATATTCATTCCACCTCCCAGAAAGTAAATACATATTTAACATCTAGTTATAAAAATTAAATTTAGCTAATGCATAATAAGTGGTCATGGTACCAAGCCTGCTGAAGCTAAAGTAGTGTTAGGACAGTGCTCTCAGAAATATGGTTTGAGTAGGTGGTTTTCTTTGGAGCCAGGAGTTGGGCTCGTTGATCCTTTTGGTTCTCTCCAACTTGGGATATTCTGTGTTTTTAAAACACATTCACCCTTATGTGCTGTTGGCAAACCAATCTTCCTGCTTTCTGTAATAAGAAATGTTACAACTGTATAATTTTTAATATTAAATCAATGAAATTGGCAGCAAATGTGGCATGATGAATGACTGCATAATTTGGTTATGTAGTGGATATAGCAGGGTATAAATAAATAGAGTGAAAATCTAGACACCTATACACGGCTCTCTTAAACAGTAGTGAAGTGCTCATTGTCTCCAGTGGTACAGAATAGAAGCCATCATCCTTAGTAGATATTAACTTTTCATCATTTTCTTTTAATATGCATCAACATTTACACAGATTTGTATCTTCTGATATAATTGAATGTGTATCAAATGAACAATTATATGAAAGCTGAAACACAGCACGTAATCTTTGATTGTAAACAAATGTAAGGCGTCTAGATGTAGTGATAAAGAACCTACACAAACATATATTTTATAGATTAAATACTTTGCAAACTTTAAAAAGTGAAGATTTACTGAAACTGAATACACCCATATGTCATTCTGTGTCTCAGGTTCTTTACATTTAAAATTAACAGCATGAACCAACATTTTGGTTCCAGGAATCAGGTGATTTCAAATTCTAGGGAAAATTATGGAATCAGAGAAACAGAAGGATGAGCAGGAAATATCACAAGAAGAATCTAAACCTGATATTAAGGTTTCTGGTGGAAGTGGCCTTCAAAGGCTCAGGAATCCTTCCAGGCTAATTCTGTTGCGCTGCCTATATACAGCAGAAAAGGCTTACAGTCTAGCAAGATAGCTAGCTTGGGTGATGCTTTAATTATTAAATACTGGGATTATGAAACTCTATAAATATCAAGACAGGAATTATTTTGATTTGCACGGTATGCTGTGCTCTGAGTTTCTTTTAGCTTGCTAAATTTTATGTGATTTATGAGTCCAATTTTGATGAGAAAAAATACTATGTGAGAGCACAATATTTTTATCTTTATTATTTGATGCCTCTGAAAGAGCCTTTATCTGTCATTCATAGTATGTAAAAACTTATCTTTAAATCACAATTCTACTTTTACTAAGATGAAATATCTGTTTCTACAAAAATAGGTTTTGTGGAGTTCCATACTAATTTCATCTGACTGATTATGATACAAAATCATACATAACTGTATCTCAACCTGCCCAGAACTCATCCTGGATGTTTATAGTCAAATCAATCAGTCTTCTGCATCTTAATAGTGAGAACTGGGATGATGTGCTAGGAATGTGACCTACAGGTACTCTTCTTGAGCCCTTAGAAATTGATGAGCCATTCAGCCCATTCACTGATGGAGCTGAAAACCTACTGCATCAGGCAGGTCTGCTAGCTGAAGATATTCACTGAAGTTTCTAGATCTGGCCTATGTGAAAAGAAGAATCTTTTTATTTGCACACTAAATAACTTCTACATGCAAGTTACATTCGTAGTGCTGCCTGCTGGCATTTTCTTCTCTAACAGCTCAAGTCCACAGATCTGCAAGTGATTCAATCTTCTGCCAAATAGGAATAGACACAGCTTTTTCAGTCAAATACAAGACAAAGTTTTCTCAACCATTACAATTCTCCATTCTTCCTTCCTTCAGTGGGAGGAAAATAGGTTTTCCTGACATAAATTCCAGCATTAAAATATCTAAATCCAAATTTTCTTATTTACTTTTATGTGAATTCTGAAAAGATTTTTATCTTGCTTCTTTTTTGAGTGTATTGATAGAAGTTCATGATCCTGTCCTGCAAGCCTCAGAAGCAGATGTAGTTAGAGAAAAGCCTGAAGCAGAAGAGAACAACTCCATGAAAAGCCAAAGCACTCTTAAAGCTTAGTGTGTTCACCTTTTGTACCATTTTACGTTGCAGATTTCTCTTTATTCCTCTCTGAATTCTGTCCTATGAAGTCGATCAGCATACACTATACCAATATAACAGCCTGACAATTGCTGCATGATAGTTAGAGATTATATATTGCTGCCTGGGGAAGCATTTATCTAAAATTATATGGGTCTAAAGAAGTGATGCAGAACGAAGGAAAATCACTATTTGCTAGAAAGAGTTAGGACAAGTATATGGATTAGTAGATGCCGCTATTGTGGCTCATCTCTGTTAAAATCTCTGCATAAACTATATCTGATTCATCCATAAAACATCTAAATGTTTGACTTCCAAACATTCAAATAGGCAATAAAGATGGTTATCTACAGTGTTTGTCAAATGATGCTGATGATCATATTCACTGTGTTTTCTCAGAAAATCCAATAGGCTGTAGAAATACCGTCTTTATTCCAAATTTGAGGCATGAGAAAAAAAATCATGCATCAGTTGCTTGATATGCAGGTATTGCATCACACTAATTGGTCTGGTGGTGTTTTTTTTTCTTCGTTGTTTTTTGTTTCTTTGGAGGGGGAGATAGGGAGTCGTCTTTGCCGGTAATATGAATCAGCAGGGCTGAGCTCTTCACTAAAGGTCTAACTACTAAGTAATTAACGGAAGTCTACCACCTATTTTGCCATACTCAGGCAGTTTTATTTTCAGAAGTATGCTTTTCACTGTATTGCATATGAGATCAAATTGAAATTATGTTTTGGTATCTTTGTTTCTATGCAAAAATTATCACCAAAGCGGATGTATTAATAAATACATTAAATAAATATTAACTTAAAGCTGAAAGGAATAGGCAAAAATAACGCCTAATAGCAGTATAGATTTGCACTGTACTTCAGATAGCCTAAATGCCAGCAACTGGACCATGGGAACAAAATTCATCTATTACAATTTAATACCCCTCCTTAAATTCTTATGGTTTTATTATAATGAAGCGCCATAATGCTGGTCTTTGGAACTGTTAAGTTTAACATTCTAAAACTTTGTTCACTTTTTGTATTCTACTCCTGTTTAAGTGCAAATCTGTGTGTTCCGGATACAATGGCGACTGTTCATGGTGAAGCTGCCATCACAAAGGATTAGGGAGGTTTGTATCACTATCTATTGAGAAAGGATCAGCTGGAACCCTTTCAGACCCTTATGTGCATGCATGCTTCAAAATCTCGTCCACTTGGTTTCTTACCTTAAAATCTGGCTATTTTATTTTGAAGCTAGGCTGCTTCATTAAAAAGGAGCGAAAGAATAGCTGGGATTAAATGGGCCCTACTTCACTTTTCTCCTGCTAATAGTAGATTTAGCATTGCTGCTGTCTGCCTCTGCCCACCCTGCCTCTTGCCAGAAGGATGATGGTTGATGCCTGTCAGAAGAGCTCTGTCCTTTTGTCCTTGGTTTCACCAGTTGCCTAATCCTATCAAACCATACCTCCTGGATTCCCAGACTTGATTTGTCTTGCAGAAGGAAACAAAAAAAAACCTGTAAAATCATTTTACTTAACATAAGAAAAAGTGAATGCACTGGTGATCTTAAATATCTTTTATAGTTTCAAATGAAAGAATTCTGAAGATAAAACACAGAAAAAGTAAGGTCTAGCTAGAAAAAAAATGCTTTCAACAGACAGCCACAAAAACAGAAAATGCCAATTTCAGAAATGACACGAGTCTCTTGTGCTAGCCCTCTCCAGAGCTTTCCCTGAGAAACTATTTGGCTGTTAAGACTAAGAAGCTGGCACTACACAAGGTGCTGTGGGTTTTGAGATAGTGTTTATCTAACCATGGGAAGTGGTAATGCAATGCAGTAGTGCTCAGCCTTCAAGAAGCTGTTTCAAAGCCAAATGAGAGTTTTGGCTTTGAAGAAGATTTCTCCTCCTTTGCCCTGCTAAGACTGCAGTTTCTCAGTTTGGGTCAAATATGGCATAAGTTAAAGAGCTGGAAACCAGGTTACAGGCACAAAGCTGCAAATTGGACACTTCTCTTTAGGTATTTCATTGAATTTAAATTTACACTGGAATACTTTGAGTCTGAGCGTTTATAAAATGATAAAACACTTTGTGAAACATAAACCCTGGGAAGTGTACGTAATCTTCCATATACTAATATTAATCTTATAATTTATTTAGAATTTATTTCTCAGCATATATCTACTTTGTCCTGTCAGATTTGGGTAGAATGTTTCATGTTCATCCACACTGCCAGCACACTGCCTTGCATCTGGAATGAGACTGGGTGCAAATGCAGGAAGCTTACGCAGGAGTTGGACATTAGCTGTAATCCCTGTTATTTGCATTTTTAGGAAAGTTCTTGATGGTATACAATTTTAATTCATTTTTAAGGCTAGAAGTCAGTGGACCAATGCAGTCATTTTCAAGGTTCCCATCACAGAGATGTTTTGGATGAAAAATTAAAACCAAAATAGAAATTTTAAGTTTTGCTGGTTCTGCTTATGCAGGGCAGCAGAAAGTGGAACAGCTAAAATAGCAGCAGCTTCCAACTGAAACTGGAGTGGTGCCAGCATGCTGTTATTTTCCATAAGGCATGTTAGAAAAGAAATGTATGTTTAATATGCTTGTGTTCAAAGATTTTTAAAAAGATGTAGGTTGGCTAAATGTAGGTGGTGTAGTTTTAGATGTAAAGCTGTTAGGAAGTGCGATTTTTATTATATTTTCTCAACTACCTCATAGCTACAGATGCTGTTATTGCGAGCTGTGGGGGCTGGGGGCTGGGGCCAGACCTGAGAGGGAAAATTCACCATGCCTCTTGGTAAATGGTACCAAAACCCATCGTTCATCTGTCTGGCTACTCATGTATTTAAAATGAAACCTTCATTCAAGGTCAAGTGAACTGCAGTTACCCTCGAAAGGTCATTTGTTATCTGTAATCTAACTGCAATTATAATTTAGGAACATCAGCTCAATTCTTATCCTGCTGTTCGGTTTCATCCTGCAGATTCTCCATTTCTGTGCAGAACTAGGAAAAACAAATACATCTCTCATAGCTTTTCTACACATCTTTAGTTGGTGTTCAAGATTCAGTGTTAATGAAGCTTAGTATTAAGGATTTTGATCTGTATTACCAGGTGTGCTGAGTAGAGCCAGGACAGAGGCAGCTCAGGGAAGAACACTGCAAGTGATCTAGGGCTGGGAGAGCTTTTACTCAGTACTCATCCCCTTCTTTTCCTCTGCCTTCTGTTCTTGGTATCCACCACAGACTTGTGGAAACCATTATCTCTGCAACTCCCTCTGCCTTCTGGATGCTCCTAGCAATTGGTATCAGTACTTCCTGGTCTGTACACACTAAGCATCATAAGAGACTGAAGAGCTGTCTACCTTGAAAATTCTTGACATGTTTTTTCCAGACTTACAGCCTTTCCAGAAATAGTTCTGTACACTGCTTGCCATCAGTCAGTGGACTTCATGTCTTGTTCCACCCTTCACAGATACCAGAAGAGATCAGTATCTCCTTTCTCACATTTCCAGTGGCAACCTAGCTTACAGCTCACTTCTTCAACAATGTAATGATAAGCAAGGAAGCTTTGTCATAGTTTGTCCAAGAAGTAAACAACCCTAACAAAAGAGAAAAAGCAATTTTAGAGATTTCTCATTGCTGATTTCTTCAATGCTTTCAATTCTGCTTGAATAAACCTTGTGCATGCAGATCTCTTCCAAATTACTGGTTCTTCCTTCTGCAGTGCTTTTTGTTGTTTTGTTTGTTTCTACAGTTGAAAATCACCTCAGTGCCACAATGAAACTTGGCAGTCTGCATTTCCAATGTTGTATTCTTAAAGTTGTTGCAGACACAATGGGCTGCAGTGTAAGCAATTTTTTTACAAGTTTCCCTGAACTTTATGCACTTCTTAGAGGTTAAAATAAAGTCTAACATAATGCATGTGTTCTGGAAAAGATTTACACCTTTAAACCACAGTTGTGCAGTGTGGTCATCTGGGATGTGTCTCTTGTTCTCCTCAGGTAAGGTATACTTGGATGTCCACAGTCCTCAGAGACTACATGTGTTATTGCTATTTCCCTTTATCCTTAGCACAAACTTTGGAAACTATAAACACAATTACAATTTTAGTTAATCATTTCTGCATCTTTTGCTGCAAGAAGTAGATCATATAGCATATTGTTTAACAAAGCAGTGTTACAAAAGCATTAATGAAATGAATGTTCTATATTTAAAGTTATATTTTCAGACAGCAGGTAAGTACTTGATGTAAGTTTTATTTCAGAAGTGAGTCATGCATTTTGTATATTAACTACTCAAAAATTTATGAATTTGCTGACTGTCATTAAAAAAAGGTTTAAAATGAGCATCTACAGTGAATGCACACTTACAAAAATGTATTTTGTTTTTCTTTTTCAGACCTTTATAGTATTGAATAAAGGGAAGGCAATATTCCGATTCAGTGCCACCTCTGCCCTGTACATTTTAACTCCATTCAATCCTCTTAGAAAAATAGCTATTAAAATTTTGGTACATTCATATCCTTTTTCAGTTTTGGTTCAAGAAAAAAAACTCATTTCTATTTCATTGCAAATAGAAGTTTTTCATACGTTATTAATTATTTTTTTTCAGCATGAGAGTTATGGTATGTTTCTATCAATACAAGGAAATTGGAATATATTATTTAAATACATTTGATTATATTATTCAAATACATCATATCTATCCTGTCAAATTTTGATACTTTAGTTGTAGAAATTTACAGATGGATTGGAGAAATCACTAATCTCTGGATTTGTAAATCTATTTCATTTTCTAAAACAGTCTCGTTAATTTAAAGACAATTGAAATATGCAGGAATATTTCAGAAAAATTTCTCCAGGTTTATGTTAATACTAAATTGTTACATGTTTCTGATTCTTTTTTTGTGCTATGAAGCCTATCCATAACAGAAATTATATTTAGTAATGAAAGCACTTTGTACTCATAAATTCCAGGAAAGCTCTCTGTTTTAAAATTTGCAGTCTAGTTAATTGGAAATATCAAAAGCCACTGCCAGAAAGTAACAACAGCAGCAGCACTGCAGGCAGTTTGCAATGTCTTTGTATGAGCAAATAATTGGGGGATCATAAATGATGGGACTGTGAATGATAGAAGGTTTTAGTCTGGTATGTAGATTAGTGCCTGATGTTCATAACAGTTGATGGACATTTCTAGAGAATGAGGTTTTTGTGCAACTTCTTGCACAACCCCAGAGTGGGAAAAGCAGTCACCACATGGAAACTGTAGTGTAACAGTAAAACAAAGAGCAGTTACTCAAAGGCAGAAGTCTAAGACTTTCTAGAGATTGCTGGGGCAATTTTCTAAATATTTTCAAAATATTTGCATAAGAAGAATAAAATGGAAGGGCTGCTGCTGATTCAGTAGACCTTTTCCTCTAAGCTCCCTTGAAGTTAAAGCAGTGAGAGGAGGGAAGGAAAATGCCTGGAAAGGAAGCAGCTGGGGACAGTAAGGGACCTGACAGACCTGCAGGCATCATGGTGGTAATGGTGAGAAAACGGAGCCAGTACTGTCAGATTGAAATTATTTTTATCTTAGATACAGAAGTAGTTTGGGGCTTTTGTTTGTTTGTTTTATCTTAAATGGAATGACAGGTTTGTGGGGTTTTTTGTTTGTTTTTATTTGTTTTTAATTCAATACAGTGCAAAAAATGCAAGTATTAATGTGTTTGGTCACCTAGGATGTTCCATAATGCATTTTAGGTTTTGGATACTTACATTTTGTCAAGGTTAGTTTATAAGACAAAAAAAAAAAAAAAAAAAGGCAGTAATGTTGTTTACTATTTTTACTAATCTTATGACTTCTATCAGTAAACTCTAATGCCCTGATTTGAGGCAGGAGTTTGGCATTGTAGTCTCTGTAAAAGAACAGTGCCTTTTCCTTTCAGTGCAAAAGACGTATTTTGAGCACAGTGAAAATGATGCATCTTGGAGAGTTTTCACATACATGTCCTCTGAATTCCCTGAACCTCTGTATATGGGGCTCCAATCACATGTGCCCAGACACACAATAAGATGTTGTTCACTCAGCAAGGAGTCACTGTGTCTCTTCTAGAGCTCTGAGACTTCTGCTATTGTTCTTACTTCACTGTTGGTACCTATTGTAATACCAGCCCCCAAGAATCGGTAACAGCATGAATTTCTCTGCTGACTCACACCCTGGTATTCTGCCTGCTTGACTCAAGTCAAGGTAGTGTATTCAGTTGAGAGGGCAACACAAGAGTGATGGAGGATGGCCAGACTTTTGCAATGAATGGAAAAGTTAGAAGAGATGGGGTGTGAGAAGTCAAAAAATGCAGGCAACCGTGTCTGGAGTTGCAGGGTGAAAGAAGTATTAGAAAGGATCAAGGAGATGCATGAGAGAAAAAGTGGTACCTTGGAAAGTATCTCTATGCTAGCTAGCCTTTGGAAACTGAAATTACTGATATTCAGCATTTTCTCACTACCAGGAGCTATCTGCAAAACCAATTAGCAGTGTGTTTTGTTGTTTTGTTTTTCTAATTTCTGTCTTCCACAAAGCCTATCCAGGCAATAGGCAACTTCATCTGTTCCATGAAGTGGCTGGCTTGAGGTTGTGCAGCAGCTCTAAATGAAATCCTTTCCTGTGCAGGAGGAGTGTGAAAAAGAAATCACTATATATCAGAATTGTTCACATATGTGTATAGTTAAATTCTTATATAACATAAAATACTAAAGTAAGGGAAGTTTGACATTGTAATACACTCAAAATGTGAGAGAAGTGGAAAAAGAAGCACAGACATTGAAGGTACCAGTTATGTTTAAGGTTCTCATATGGGAAAGCATGGGCAGGTTTAAGACTTCAAAGTACATTATCCCAGCTGAGCGTCTGTTCCCTTTGAGAGTAACAGCACTTTGGCCATGCAAATCAAACCCATGGCGCGGTATGTATGGACTGAGCGGTGTGCAAGGACCTACCTGTGGCCTTTGCCATTAATGATACAGAGCTGTAAACCCGTAATGCACCACACAGAACTAAAAACTCAACTCTCCCAAAAAGGCATTTAACTTCTTTAAACTGAAGCTACAGTCATCTCCCAGCTTTATTCCTAAAATTCATAAGGATTCAGGATTTAGATTTTTGTAGACACCTCATTTCCTACATAGCTGAAGGATCTAGAATAAAGAAGGCAGAGATCCTTCTGGCAAATTCAATTTGATGCACAGTGCTGATTTGCTCAGAGAAGACAGTCCATCATGTCTACCAAAGGAGTTTATTAGGCCTTCTTCAGTCTGATTCCTCACTTCTGAACACTGGCAGTTTTGATTTAACATTCCTTCAAAATAGTTTTGATATACATGGTGATAAAGCTCTTTGCCTAGCCATGTAAAAGTCATGACAATCTTCTTTATGCTTCAGGACCAAACATATGTATTTAGCACCAAGAATATTATCTGAATGGATAGTGTTTATCCTACTGGCATAGATCACATTTCTGTCATTTTTAAGAATATCTGTAAAATAAGAATCTTGTTTGTTTTCCAGAGTGCTGTATCTCTAATTACATTTTATGTACTTTGTTTTATGAGACAAATGAAACTTCCAGGAGATATCTCCATGATTTTTAACTACCAAAAATAATTCTCTTTTGACAAGGAAATTTCCCAATTAAATAAATTCAGAATCTTGAATCCTGCCTGTGTACAGTGCACACAAGCACCATATAGGATAATAATTAATTATTCTAAGCAAATAACAATGATTTTTGCTATTCAAAGCTTGTATGACAATGTAATCTCCAAAATGAGTTGTCACTTTAATGAAAGATATCAGTATATTTACTGCTTATTTCACAATTTAGATAAATGTCACCTGCAGAAATTGGGCAGGTAAATCCTTCCCTGTGATTTGAATGTTAACTTGAAAGTATATGCTCAAGTCTGAATGCTTTAAGTAATGATCTGAATGCTAGCACAATTTACCTGCAAAATTTAGGTTGAATTGTAACTTCCCTTCCTCCTCTTTCATTAACAGTGAAGGTTGCTCTTTTATTTGTTTAGTTATATTTTTATGCTAAAACAAAACAAAACACCTCAAACCAAAAAATGCTATCTACGTTTTGTGGGTTTTTTTTTAAATGAAATTATAATTCTTGGCCTCTTACATGCAACTTCATTTGTAAATACTTTTCATGCAAGTATTTTTAAAGAACATTATATATAAAAAGATGACTAGGGGAAAAATTAAAGTCAAGTTAAATGTTTGGCATAAAGGTGTGTGTAGTATTGCCTATTTTCTGCTGCCATCATGTGGCTACTTTGGGTCAGGTTTTAGTCTATGCAATACAAAAGACAATATTTTGCTGTACTTAAAATCTATGGTTGATGTGATATTGCTTGAATTGCTATTGTGATTCCCTTAACTATGATTTACATTATTCAGCATGCTTATTATGTGCACTATTTTGACCAACTGTGTGTTTATGACCATGAGTAACCCTCCGGACTGGACCAAGAATGTAGAGTAAGTTGCATATTTTACTTAAAGATATCTATGCCTCTGACGGTTCATCAGTAAGTCAGTATACTTGCAAATGCAGCTGTGTGCTGGCTGGAACTATCGTGAGATACTAATTCTACTTTCTCTCTATACTATGTACAAATGTTGGATAATTATTCAAATCTCCTTCTGGGAGAATATTTGGGTTGACAAAAATAGAAGTTATTTATGGATATTTTTGTACTTGGATTTCACTAGTTCTCTCTTCATGGTTTAGCATCTACACCATATGTTAATGCTACTACATTAAGAGTAGAACCATGACTATTTGTAGATGCCAGGTAAAGACAGCATATAAGCAAATGTATACTTAAAGTGACACTTAAGTGCATGCTTCTATTCTCCCTTTTCTAGAGTTAATATTAGGTGGATTATATAACATAATTTAAAAAAATGTTACGTATCTTATGGCTTTATTTCTTCAACTTATGCATAAGATCAATAATTCTGTATTTAATGCACATGAATTCACAAATATATACGGTGAATACAAAGCACTTCAGAAGAGACTGCTTTTTGCCACATTTCTTTTCAATGCAAGTGTAGAATAATATTACTTATTTCAATTAATTTTTCTGATATTTTCCAGGTACACCTTCACTGGAATATATACGTTTGAGTCACTTATAAAAATTATTGCAAGGGGCTTTTGCTTAGAAGATTTTACTTTTCTTCGAGATCCATGGAACTGGCTCGATTTCACTGTCATTACATTTGCGTAAGTTTTTGTTTTTTGCTTTTTCTTTGAAAGTGAAGGGCAAAAAGGGCATGAAATTAGTATGAATACCTATCAATTTCATTAAATGGAAATACTTCTATGAATTTACTTTGTCTAAAACAATTTTCACATTCTAATGTGAATACATTGATGTAAAACATAAATACTGCAGAAGCCATTAGTTCAGTTAGTATTAGGCTAATTTCATGTCCTGCGTTTTTTTCTCTGAGCAGAAAAGGAGCATCCCTTTGACTTCATTCCACAAACTTACCAATCTAGTCTAGATAAATTTTAGGCTTACAAAGTTAAATCACTGTGATTCACTTCAGAGAAGTTTAACTTAACTGAAGGCTCTGAAAGCATTTTATACAAGGCAAACTGCAATGAAAGGTAAACCTCTGACTGTTGCTATTTAATTTTTTGCTAAAAACGCCAAAGTGGTCTTGATGAAAGACCCAAGTAAGTAGCATAAACTTTGCCTAAATTCTGAATAACTGTGATTTAATCCTACAGGTATGTAACAGAATTTGTAAACCTAGGCAATGTTTCAGCTCTTCGAACTTTCAGAGTATTGAGAGCTTTGAAAACTATTTCTGTAATCCCAGGTAAGAAGTAACTGGTGTAAGGTGTTAGGCCCCTTGTACCTCCCAACTGTTCCTTTTTATCCTGTCATTGTGTTTGTGTGTGAACTCCCCTATTACAGATATGTGACAGAGTTTGTGGACCTGGGCAATGTCTCAGCGCTGAGAACATTCAGAGTTCTCCGAGCTTTGAAAACAATATCAGTCATTCCAGGTGAGAGCTAGGTTAAACACTGAGGCTGACTGTTGTTCCACAGAGGCTATACTCACGTTTTTGAAGCATAAGCCTTATTTCTTTCCACAAAAAAAAAAAATAAAATAAAATAAAAAATAAAAAGCAGGAATTGGAAGATATCAGAATTTACTGAAATCTCTGATTCATTGCTTTTTAACATGAACTCTTTCTTTTTGAAATCAGCCTTTGAGTTTAACAGATTCTTGCATGAGACATTGCAGTACAAAGCGTGTGTGGTTTTCACCTTCTGATGTCAAGCTTTCTTCTCCACATTCAATAAATATCAATTATCCTGAAGTTTTCTTACCCATATGTATTTTACCTACATGATGTTGTGTGGTATTTGTTGTGGATCTTTGTGTCTTACAAATAGAACTGTTTTAAATGTTGACTAAGTAATGAAGTTAATGGAATAAGATAATAAAGAATAGCATGGGCATTGCATGGGGGATTTATTATCTTAAACTTCTGTGAATTTCCAAACCATCTCCAGTTTTATAGCATTAAATTTAACATATTTTTATCTTTTTTTATAAACAGGCTATTTACTACTGTCTTCTAATTCTAGTATGTTATAAAACTGTTAATAGCAAAGGTTTGGGGCAAGAGGTGTTGACAAACAAAAAGAAAGAAGACTTTTCTGCAAGATTCATGTATAGCATGAATAACAAAGTGGCTTGTTTTAGTATTAAAACAAGTATTTTGAAATATATATGCAATTCATTCCATTTACTGTTTCAAATGAACATACACTTTGGCTTTTTATTCATTTTCACAAGTGAAAAAGCTCTTCACAAAAGTGTTATTTCACAGACATTACAATCATTTATTTGGGCTTCTGCATGAAATCTATAACTTTACTGGGAGATACTGTCATTTTTTATGCTTTAAAAGTCTTTTGAACACCAGAATAAAAATTCCTTTACATTTTCAGGCTTGAAGACTATTGTGGGAGCCCTAATTCAGTCTGTGAAGAAGCTCTCGGATGTTATGATCCTGACTGTGTTTTGTCTGAGTGTATTTGCACTAATAGGGCTGCAGCTGTTCATGGGCAACTTGAGGAATAAATGTCTGCAGTGGCCTCCAGAAAATTTCACTTTGGAAACAAATATCACTTCCCAGCTCAACAGCACCATTGGTGAAAATGGTACACTGGTTAATTCAACAGTGACTCCATTTGACTGGAAGGGGTACATTGAAGATGAAAGTAAGTATTGCCAGCATAATTGTTATTAAAATGTTCTACAGATGGCTCAGCTCTTAAGAATAAGATATATTCCAAAGCAAGTTTATCAAAGAGTATTTTGTTATTTCTGACAGATGTCAGAGACTTCTGACTTCCAGTGAGAAAATCTGGTGAAGTGCTCAGAATTATTACCATGCATCCATTCTAGTACTTCACCACTCCCATAATTAGAAAAGTTTATTTATGGTCTGGCATAACGTTGAAATTTAAGTTCATCGTTCTTATCAGCTTCACCACAGGCCTGAAAAACAAATTATTCCCCAACCTTAATCAGTGTCTCAGAGATATTTAGAGACTGCACTGAAGTTACTATGCTCTGTTCTCTTCACTTTCAGTCTTTTTTCCATCAAGTTTTTTCTCTGAGGATTATTTTTTTAGATCTAGATCTCTCTTCTGGATTCTTTCTTGCTCATAAACATTCTTCATATGGCACAGAAGCCACATCCAAGCATTTCACCTCCCTGTATGGCCTGCTGGTTGGGTTAAACTGGCAAGAGGCTGTCTAGAAGGACTGTGCTGCAGCATAGTAACTTGTGCTTTATATATCTTCCGCTAGTGCTTCCCTTTGTTTACAACTCCTAACATCATTAAATCAAGTTAAGCTTGTGATCTGCCTGCCTCCTGAATCTTTTACAGACATTAACCTCATTAGGTTTTCACTTTGTATTTGCACAGTTCACTGTTCCAGCCTGAACAGTGCCCTGTTTTCTCTGACCATCTTTGTGACTCTCCTGGATCTTTTAAATTGTAATAATTTCATGAGACTTACCCATCACCCTTATGAGATCGGTATCATTCACAAATTTGACAAGATCATATTAGTTAAAATTTTGAGTAGTACTCTTGTCTACTTGAGTAGACAAGTCTCCTCAGAACTCATTTTGGTGCATCTTTCCAATTTGATCATTTTGCATCATATGATTTTCCAAGCTGATATATATAGTTTGGCAAACTGAAAGTAAACAAACAAATGTATTTCAGTACACTTAAATGTGAGTTTGCAAACCTAAGATCCTTGTTTTAAATGTCAGCACTGGACAATTTGTAGCAAGACAGGTTTACATGCATAAAGAGTGTAGTTGATAGCATACATCATCTCTAAGTATGAAAGAATTGAAAGGAAGAAGGAAAAGTGAGAGGAAAGGGAAAACTGGTAACAGTAGTTAGCTGTGAGAAAGTTCTGGGGTCCCCAGGTGAGTTTCATCCCCTGAGTGTTCTTTCCAGTGCAGCAGATGATTACCCCATGCTACTTTTCCCATAGTAACTATGTATTTTTCATTAGAGTCTGCTATACTCCCTGTGGGTTTTTCATACTTACAAAGCTATTAGCGCTAATTGGAACGTGCTTTGATCAGGGTGGGTTCTGCATGGCCATTTGAATGTTGAGCTCATACATGCATGTTGTAAGGTCACCTAATACAAACCAAAAGCTACAGCAAATAAGTAAGAAAAAGCTGGAGGGGGAAGGGGATAATTTTCACACTGGGGACAATTGTTTTCCATGAACACCTGCTGTAGCAACACTGTATTTGCAAACATATATATATTAAAAACAAAACAAACAAACAAACAACAAAAAAAACACCATGAGAATAAGCACATGAAAAACAGGAGAACAAAGGAAAAGTAGTGCCACAGAGGCATTGCAAAGCACTGTCACAGCAGCTTGTGTGAAGGGTTACAGAGCTGCAACTGAGAGGCAAGATGCAGAAATGTGATTAGAAGTCCTTAGCAAGGCACCTAAGGCACTTTGGAGCAGACAGGACTCTAACAAATTAAGGCTGAATCTCTGCAGTCAAAAGCTAAATGTATCCTGTTCACATAAATAAATTATTGACTAGGAAGGCAGTATTTCCCCTGTATTTAGCACTGCTGCAGTTGCTACTGGAATACTATAAAAAGTTCAATTTAGATGGAATCTTGAAAAGATGGAGGATGTGCAGAAAAGAGTATGGTGATTAACAGGCTAAAAAACATGTCTTATGCCAAGATAGGCCAGGAGCTCAACCTACTTAGCATATCAAAGAGAAGGTTTAAGGGGTGATTTGATCACAGTTAATAAAAACCTCATGGGAAACAGATATTTCATCACAGACATATCTTTGATCTCACAGGCAAAGATATAACAGGTTCAATGGCTGTATGTCAAAGGCAATTTTGAAATAGAAGTAATTCTAACTATCATCATGCAGGTGATCAATTACCATGATTGACTTCCATCTACATTTCTTAAATTAGGATATAATCAACTCACAAAACTTAAACTCGTGAATTCAGAGAGGTCCCATGCTGTAGTGTACAGCAAAGATTAAGCAAGGGAGACTGCATGTTTCAAGGTCAAACTTCATTTTCTGTTTCTTTTAACAAAGAATCTATAAACTAAAGCTCTGACTTCATTTGGCTTCAGGGAGACCCGAAGTCCCTTGAAAAATCATGCCGCATTAATTATAGAAAATACTTTAATGAATGGCTCCTTCAACCTGTGGTGTTATTTCCATAGGAGTTCATATTTGTTACGAAATTATGAATCTTATTGTGAAGCTAATAAGCTTTTCCTTTCTTACAGGCAGTTTCACAGAAAAAAAATGATCTTGCATCTTTCTGTTCTTTTTCCACATTGGCTATTGGGATATGGAAGTGCTTCTTAAACTAGTTGTTTTGCAGGAGAGTAAGAAAGGTCTTAGCTGGAACTCAGAGCAGTACAATGGCTCTGTCTAGTAGAAATTATAATTGTTTTAAATATCTCATAGCTGTATATATTACACACACAAAAAAAAAGGCATATAAGCCACGTGTTTTCCTCTGAGCTCAGTTTTTGAATACCATTTAGAGAGACTTAATGTAGGCACTGCTGTCATGAATGAGCCAAACACTCTCTTTTCCCATGTTCCTTGAAGTACTTGCCTGTCAGGGATTTTTCCACATTTCCTCTCCAAATAAAGGGAAACCAGCCACATGCCTTAAATGTAGTGAGAGCCTTTTCACGTCACATTGGCAAAATACCATTGTGAATTTTGCATTTAGTTAGGGGCATGTACTTACACAATTCTGTTCAGCTTGTGTTGTCAGAAAAATTTTCCTGTCATGACAATATTTTGGGCATTTGTATCTGCCATCCTGCATAATGTGGTTGTATCAGAGTATGCAGAGAAAGCCTAGTGGCTATTGCCTGTGGAGCTGGCAGGGCAGCGGGCTTCACAGTGCATCTTGTCTAAAGCTTTCACACCAGCCTTCTTTTAGTGGTTTGGTTCAACTACTGCAGCGCTGTTAACAAATGACTGCCTTACATATACTCAATCAGGTCAGGTTTGTATTCTTCCCAACCAGCTGTTTATCTCCAACGTGTTTTAATCATGATTAGCTGACATCATGCAGAATAAGGTTTCTTTCAAATGGGTCAGCTATGGTCAGCATCAAGCCAGCTAGCTTTCCTACTTGCAGGTCAATACAGTGCAATTCTGCAATGCATGCCAACCCAACATGACAGCAGCAGCACACAGGAGACTGTACCCTGTATGCCTGAATAGATACCGAAACTGACTCCTTCACAGTGTCAAACACAATCTACGTACAGCTACCAACCTATGGCCTACTTCCTGTGGCCAGCAATGTTATGCTTGTGACTGGTGGCACCTCCTCAAACCCAGTACTCAGTGGTAACCTTCTTCAAGTTTGCTTCTGTAGCAGGCTGGCTTCACCAGCACAGTGTGTGCAGCCACAGCCAAGTCTGAGCTCGGTTGTGCTGGTAGCACCTCAGATGAGTCTGTTTTAAAGGAGACTAGGTCAGGTTAGCTCTGTGGAGTAGAAAACCAGTGGGAGTTTTAATTTTCCTCAGGAAGCAAAAAAGAAACACTTCAAAAGTGCAGCAGCTGCAGAAGTGCTATTGTAGAAATCTGCTTTGAGGGGAAAAAAACAAATTCAAGTATATAGTGAATATGCATCTTAATAGACGCAACTTTTTGCTCGTCATCTCTTTATTTTTTTAAAACCGACAGGTCAATGTTGTTGCTGTCTTGAGATGGTTAGTTATAAGGTTATTTGGTGGAACTTACCCATTATTTCTTTCTTAAGGTTATAAATAATTTCATCATATATACGTATCTCCTACCTATACAGGTGAATACTGCAGTTCTTCGATTGAGATATATACCAAACTGTATACCAATCACAACTCTCATTGCAGACTGTGAATGCCTTGGCAGCTAAATGATTTTTGCTGAGTATACTTATCATAGAATCATTAAAGCTCAAAAGGCCTCTAAAATCATCTATTCTAACCATCAGCCCATTCCTTTGACCTCTAAACCTTGTCCCTCAGTGCCACATCTACTCTTTTCTTGAAAACCTTCAGGGGTTGTGACTGGTCAGTCTGTTCCAATACTTCACCATTCTTTCAGAGAATAATTTTTTTGTAATATCTAAATGAACCTCCCCTGGTTCTACTTGAGGCCATTCCTTCTCATTGTATCACTGTTACATGGGAGAAGAGTCTGAGCGCTTCCTCATCGCAACCTCCTCTCAGCTGGTTGTATAGAGTGACAAGATTTCCCCTGAGCCTTCTCTTCTCCAGGCTGAACAATGCCAGTTTCCTTAGGCACTCTCCATAGGACCTGTGCTCCAGGTCCTTCACAGCTTCATTGCCCTTCTCTAGACACGCTCCAGGGCCTCAATATTGTCCTTGTAGTGAGTGAGATACGAGATAACTGCCACATGTGTTGGTAAGTGGCCAAAAGGAACTTTTGTCAATGCTGATTAGAAAGTTTCCTTCCTTAAAACAAATTATCAGTACCTTCCTTTTTTCAGCTACAATTTCATTGTAAGTGTACAGTATAATGTCATAAGTTTTTATTTAGTTCATTGGTCAGTCTGAAAGGAGGATACAATTCATTTACATTCAGCAGCATTTTTTAGGATTTTTGTACATTTTGGCATTTTAACAGTAAGCTGAGAAATGACTTTTAATGCAATTCGTTGTGGCATTTACACTCCTGCTGAAAAAGTGCTAATATTCATTTAAAGATGTATCTGAAATCATCTTATTATTTGTAGATCTGGACTATTTGTTTCAGAGAGCTGTAGTTAAAAACAAAAGAACAAACTCACAGATTAATATTCAGAATTTTATTAATTTTTTGGAAATTCTTTCCTGAACAGGTCATTTTTATTTTCTGGAAGGGCAAAATGATGCTCTCCTTTGTGGAAACAGTTCTGATGCTGGGTAAGACCAATTTTTGTGAGATTTTTTTACAGTGTATAAATTAGATCCATCTTAAGGTATACGTCATATATTTTGAGTGAATACATTCTTTCATTTAAGAAGTGATATTAGGATTTTACATTAGGATTTGGATTTGAGTTCCTGATCCATTGGCATTGTTGTACACCATTGAGCTCAGTGAACTGATTAATGAGCTTAGTATTTGCATGGCTGAAATGGTAATTTGCAATTAGTTACTGCTGGGCAGGAGAAGCAACAGATGGCACATCTAGAAAACTCCGGCTATGTTCCAGTTCCTGCTGCATGCAGGAGTACTGTCACATTCAAGAGCAGACAGTAGTTTTCACAGTGACATTAGTTACAGCGTTAATAATTAAAGGAATTATTTGAATTACATTTTAGAAGTTTAGATTAAGCTTGTTATAGTAGGTTTTTATTTGTGCCTTTCCTGTATATTTTTTAGTGTTCTTTAAAAATTCTTGATTACAGCTTCTAGTGTTTCTAGTCTGATTTACCAAAGAAAAGTACACTTTTAATCCTAATCTTCTGTATGCTCCAATTGAGAATACTAAAATAACTATATAAGATAACACCCAGTTTGTCTTTGCAGGCAGTGTCCAGAAGGTTACACATGTGTGAAAGCTGGTAGGAACCCCAATTATGGCTACACAAGTTTTGACACTTTCAGTTGGGCTTTCTTGTCACTGTTTCGTTTGATGACCCAAGACTTCTGGGAAAATCTTTATCAGCTGGTGAGAGTTTTGATATGGGTAATAGACTAAGCATGTTTTTACCTGTAATGCAAGAAGTCTGAAATCAGTTATGTTAAGTTACTTTTCAAAGTATGAGAAACAGAACTTTGTTTACCTATTCTTACTTATGAATGCATTTTTATTTCCAGACACTACGTGCTGCTGGGAAAACATACATGATATTTTTTGTTTTGGTGATTTTTCTGGGCTCTTTCTATCTGATCAATTTGATCCTGGCTGTGGTTGCCATGGCTTATGAAGAGCAGAACCAAGCAACCCTGGAAGAAGCAGAGCAGAAAGAGGCAGAATTTCAACAAATGCTGGAACAGCTAAAGAAGCAGCAAGAAGCAGCTCAGGTATAATTTAATGGCTTAATAAAGCACATAGTAGGAATTCTTCTAGAGATATTGAAGTCCCTGTTTTTGAATTTGGAGATTAAAACCACCGTGCTGGACTTTCAGTATTGGAATTAGCTCACAGATTTTCTCTTCTGCATTGTACTGAGAACAACTGAGGCATAATCAAGAATATTCATAACCAGGAATATATTGTTCATTATGTTTTTCTGTAGTCATCAGTATAGTTTGTAAGTGTTAAGACTAAGGGAGTGAGGGGGACTAAAAATTCTGTACAAGTAAAATTTAACAATTTTGATGTCATGGTTTGCTGAGTGAGATGAATTCATTCTGTGATATGACAGGCAGCAGCAGTGGCAGCGGCGGCAGTAACAGCATCCGCGGAATCCAGGGAACCCAGTGCTGCAGGAGGAGCAGGTGGACTTTCAGAAAGTTCATCAGAGGCTTCCAAATTAAGCTCAAAGAGTGCCAAAGAGAGGAGAAATAGAAGGAAAAAAAGAAAACAGAAAGAACAGTCTGGAGGAGAGGAAAAAGATGAAGATGAATTTCACAAGTCTGAATCAGAAGACAGCATCAGAAGAAAAGGTTTCCGGTTATCAATTGAAGGCAATAGGCTGACATATGAAAAGAAATACTCTTCTCCACATCAGGTATTGCATATAGTTATTTTTAATAGAAGCATATATTTAAAGCATCGCAGGCTGTTATAAAACAAGTTTAGTCTTTGTGGTACAGGAATGTGAGCCTGCTGCTTAAAGAAAAGAAACCAGGATTTTCATTAATTTTTTTTACTCTTGTTTGTGCCTGACAGAAAGTGCTGTAGGTGCTAGGCTGTCTTGTAAAAAAAGACAAAACATCAGAGTGAAACTTAACTTCATGTACCTGTTCTTGTAAAAGGCATTGTTCAAAAATTATATTAAAAATATTCTTCAGCTGATTCAGTTAGTTTCTTAGAGTGATTATACATTATTTATTCTTATTAAAATGTTATGGTGTCTTTCCATTATGATAGCCTTATGTTTTCCTCCTGCTTCGATGATCTTGGAGATTGGTTCAATATGTGAAGGATGCTGCATATATGAAAAAACATGCATGTTTATAATGCATTTTTGCTTGATGGATATTGTGCAACCACCCAGCTACTTCAGCAGACGTTAAAAACAAATAGTGCTCAAAACTGGTTTTGTCTTAAGAATCCATGAGCAGAGGTATTTCTTCTTGCAAAATATGATGGAGAACGTACAAAATATTCACAGTAGCATTAACTTCTGGTAAAAGTGGTTAACCGTATGTAAGAAAAAAAAAAAAAAAGATATGTGGTACTAATGGCAATGCTAAGTTTGAAGATTTCAGTTAATAATTGCAAATTTTGTTTGCCTACAGTCTTTGCTGAGCATTCGTGGCTCCCTGTTTTCCCCAAGGCGCAACAGCAGAACAAGTCTTTTCAGCTTCAGAGGTAGAGCAAAGGATATAGGATCTGAAAATGACTTTGCTGATGATGAGCACAGCACTTTTGAAGACAATGATAGCAGAAGAGATTCTCTCTTTGTGCCGCGCAGACATGGTGAACGGCGCAACAGTAACATTAGTCAGGCCAGTAGGTCATCCAGGATGCTGGCAGTGTTTCCAGTGAATGGGAAGATGCACAGCACTGTGGATTGCAATGGGGTGGTTTCGCTGGTTGGTGGACCATCTGTTCCTACATCGCCTGTTGGACAGCTTCTGCCAGAGGTGATAATAGATAAACCAGCTACTGATGACAATGTAAGAAAGTTTTAAACAGCTTAGGCATCATGGCCTTTTCTTACTGTACCAGCCAGTGTTACCTACAGAATGGAATCCTTGGCAATGCTTCCTGGTTGGTCAAGCTGTGAATGCTCCTGCATCTTGTAAAACCTTTAATAAATTAAACAGATAAGATAGTTTGCAACATAAGCATTTACTTACTAATATTCTCATAACTAACAAATGCAGTTTGCAGTTTCCACATCGTAAAATATTAACTTTCCTATATATCCACAAAAGCGCTATACTGTATTACCAGGCCGTGCATTCATTTTGCTGCTATAAATGTCTGACTGGTTATGGTCTATAAAATCAAAGTTGTTATACAATTGAAAACAGTATACTAAAATGTTATCATATGTCTGCAATCAGTATGACACTGTTATTACCACTATATCAAAATTAGCATTATCAGTTAATTTTGATAATATACAATTCTATATCAGACCCACTAAAAATGTAAGGAAGTAGTCAGTTCTTTATTACCATTTGTTTCTCATTTCTATATATTTCCATCCTTTGCTGGTGGAGTTCTGTAGTATAAACACATCGTTAATTGGAATATTGCATTTCTGCACATACTACCAAAAATACAAATTATAAATGTCTGTGTGAACATATTTGCAGCACATATTGCTGTCACTGTGTATGTATATGCAGGTACGAGAGGAGATCACTAAAATAAATTTCTTACTTAGTTCAAAATGGTCTACTCGCGTTAATTAGAAATGTACTAGCATGAGGAAGCATGAGGAAGTCGTACTTTTCTTACTTGCTACAATTTGTCTAGTGTAAAAAAAATACTATAGGAAATTGAATATTCTGTCAGCAAGAACAATGAAAAAATAGTTTGCAAAAAAACCCAATTTTTTGAATTCAGTCCTTTTTCATATCTTTAAATAATTCTTCTAAGCTTGAAGGAAAGAAATGCAGTAGTTAAGTGAATAAACTCTCACTAAATCTTGAACAGATAGATAGCTGTTGCATATAATCATCTAAAAATTGTCTTAACAATATTAAAAAGTAAGAAAAGTCTGACATGATAAAACTTGAAGTGCACGAAGCACGTATATATGCATATTAATAACAGGGATCTATGTTGTATTTGTCTATTCTGTTATTCAAATGTGGTCTCACCTATTACTGTTCCCTGTGTAGGGCACCACTACAGAGACAGAAATGAGGAAGAGAATATCAGGCTCTTTCCATGTTTCTATGGACTATCTGGAAGATCCAGCTTTAAGAGAGAGAGCAATGAGCATTGCTAGCATCCTTACAAACACTGTGGAAGGTATGTGTTATACATAGCTTAATGCCATATTTTTCCTGAAAGTCTGATTTGAAACTTAAAAACTGATTTAAAATATCTTAATAGATACTGTCCAACAAACCAACAAATATTTATCAGTACACTCAGAGACCTATATTCATTGAAGTCATTACATAAGTAAGCATTTCTAGTTCATTGTTTTGCTATCATCTACCTTGTGCTTGTTGGGACTACAAAGTTGTGTTTGATGACAACAACTGAGGGGATGCTTATACATATTATTAAAAAAGCACTTCACTGTACACAAAAAGATAATGGAACATTTTTCAAATATGTAACGTTATGTACATATTTTTAGTAGTTATATTATTCAGTTACTCTTTAGAAGTTCAGCTGTATGTGATAAAAATGTTTTTTTGTACTAGGAATGAATAAAAATTATAAAAGATATGCCACTATAGATTGATAACTTGACTGGTATAACTCATCTAGTCTTGAGAATGCTACAGCAAAGTTTTCTTTCCCACAGAACTCGAAGAATCAAGACAGAAATGCCCACCATGTTGGTATAAATTTGCAAATATTTTCTTAATCTGGGACTGCAGTCCTCACTGGTTAAAAGTAAAGCATATTGTCAACTTAGTTGTAATGGATCCATTTGTTGACCTCGCTATTACAATTTGCATTGTTTTAAATACACTCTTTATGGCCATGGAGCATTATCCAATGACCGATGAATTCAATAACGTACTTTCAGTTGGAAATCTGGTGAGTCTGTTGCTTTTTTTGTGTTTATGTTTTTAAAGGAAGTATGTCTGTTTTTTGTACCTCTTTAGAAAGCAGATTTACTGACCGTTTGTTACCCTCCTTATAGACTATATCATAACATTTTTGGATCACATAACTTAGAATTCTGGGTCACATAATTTAGAATTCTGCAAAATCAATATTTTCCTGTGTTCTGGAAAACCAAATTAAATATTTTTTTTTAATGGCACTGCTGCTACATTAAGTCCATATTAAGTAGAAGTTGAATTATCTAGCTACTAAACCAGGAAATGCATTACTTCCATGAAAAAGACACCATGGGAATAAATATGTTTCTTTTTCAATCAATACAATACGAATGTGTAAATTATAAATGTGTTTTTAATTGCTTTTGTCTCTGCTCTGCTTCCTGAGTACAGGTTTACAGTCACTAGAAGAGCCATTTAAAGGCATTTCTAGAATTTTCTTCTTTAAATGAATTTTTATGTGGATATGTGGAATGTTCTCTGTATATGTTTATTTTAAATATGAAAAATTTTTCTTCTTACAGTCTTTATATTTTTTAGAATCAGATAATTAGTAAGATACCTTTTTTATTATGTTGTCAACTATATTTTCTCCCTTCTTCTTCAAAAAGATAAATTATTAAAGAATTCAGTAGTTAATTTTCTGTAGCTATGATGCTTTTGAACTGACAGGTTTGATCATGCAGAATTGTCTGTGGCTGCAGTCCTACTTCATCTCTTCTTTTAAGAATTGATTTCTTATAATGTGATTTTTTAAAATACTTGTTTTGTAATGAAGGAAAAAAAAATCTCATCAAATAAATAAGTACAGAATTCGGAAAGGAAAATTAATAGACAAATTCCTAATCGAATTTCATACACTTATAATAAAGGAAGCGCTGAATATGTTGTATTGTAGCAGTTTGTCTTGTACTATAGCAATTTATAGTCTTGTTTGCCAATCAGGAAATATCATATAAATATTGGTGAACATTAGACTACAAAGAGAGTGTGAGAGAGGTTGGCTATATGCACCATCCTCTTCCAATCTTAAGTTCCTTGATTTAAGTCCTTTCTCTTAATGCAGAAGCTTTCAGGATTCTCCTTCTCCCATAGTTTAACTTTAAATATCCTTGAGAACTTCACTGTCACAATGGTTGGGAACTTTATTGTATTTTCACATGGTATTTATTCATTCCCACTTCTTCCACGGTGGTTTTAATTCTCTATCTTAAAAACAAGTAACTTTTCCTCGCCAGTGCTTGCAGTGATGTATTTAAAAATAATAAAATCTATCTTGAGAATTTATGTTCCTACACTGAACAAGTCAGAATCTTGTCCAGATCCCGATTATTCCAGTTATTCTCTTTAGCTGTTGCAATTTCTGTTCAACTTGAATACTGAGTTATCAAAAACCAAAAGGAAAGACAAATAAGCAGTACAGTGCAGAGTTCAGCCAGCCTTTAACAGAGGCTTTAATACTCTCCTATCCTTTAAAAAATTCTTCTAATACTCAGAATCACAACTGTTTTCTCTTAAACCTACTCAGGCTCAGTACCTTGGTGGCTCCCTAAATATGATTCCTACTTCATTCAGAATATTGAATTCCACAATAAGAAATTATTACCAGAAATATCATGTTTAAAATGCACTTTAAAATGTTATTTCAGTCCTGACATAAAAACAATTGAGTCAATTGACTTCACTGAGCTTACTGGCAACACCCACATAGAAGTTTCCTCAGCTTCTGCAAATTGTTGTATCTCTGTTGATCTCCAGCTGTTATAAATAATCTTATCTCTGTTGAACTGAATGGGATTATTATAGGCTCTATAAGCAAAGGAGCAACTCATCAGGAGTCTTAGACTTGGCCTCATTCATAATGCTGTATAATGTAATAAGTGCACCAAAAATTATGTTATGCCATGTAATTTCTTGGAAAGCATTCTGGTTTATGCCATGAAAATCAAATTAAGTATGTTGTTTGTACAATACATGAGGAAGTCCATATCCTGATATAGTTGAAATTGGATTACAAATGTTATAAAACAGAAGTTTACATAATGTCTTTTTCAGTTTAGAATGTAATTATTTGAAAAAAATTGCTTGCTTTATATGACCTCTGTTAAGGTAAGGTGGTCATAATATATCACTACTTTGAACTATTTTTAAGTATTGGTTTTGGATTAGGCTAATTTCAGATAGTTAGCATAGACAACAACTAGACCTGCAATATTTCGCAAAAAATAACCATCTGCACTCTGAATTCAGGTCTTCACTGGAATCTTCACAGCAGAGATGTTTCTCAAGATAATTGCAATGGACCCTTACTATTATTTTCAAGAAGGCTGGAATATTTTTGATGGATTTATTGTAACCCTTAGCTTGGTTGAGCTTGGTCTTGCAGATGTGGAAGGACTCTCAGTTCTTCGATCATTCAGATTGGTAAATATACATCAATTGCACTGATTATTCAATGAGGATTCATTGGATTTTTTTTTTCCCTTAAAATTTTTCATTATTTGCTATGATACTGATACTGAAGTCTCTTTCAGTGGTACAAATCCATACAAATCCATATTTGATACCTTACTGTCTTCAGCAGGAATCAGTAGAGATCCAGAAAAATAGATAGCAATGGGTGTTCTGGCCTATTTCCAATCTTTTTATTATATGTAAACACTTTAAATATCCTGCTATGCACAGACTCTTTAGATAGATACATTGTGCTCTGATTAATATCACAGGAAAAGATCCATTGTGCAAATAACTGCAGAAAAGTAGCCCCATTTATTTTAAAAGATGGATCCTAAATTTTAAACTCTATTTGACTGGTATAGTTTCTTGGGCTTTGGGGAAAAACTGTGCTTTGAAGTTATCAAGCCCTAACTTTGCAAAATTTTGTGACTGACCTTTTGAACATCATGCATGTAGAAAAGAATATGAACTTTCAACAGTCATACTGGAGGCATTTTTTTGCAGTAATGTCTTTCCATAAAATTATCTTTGTATTTTTTGTTGCTGCTCATCCTTACACTGTTTATCTTTTCTTCCAGTTACGAGTCTTCAAATTAGCAAAATCCTGGCCAACTCTAAATATGCTGATTAAGATTATTGGCAACTCAGTGGGGGCTCTGGGAAATCTGACCCTTGTTCTGGCCATCATTGTGTTCATTTTTGCTGTTGTTGGGATGCAGCTGTTCGGGAAAAACTATAAGGAATGTGTCTGCAAAATTGCAAGTGATTGTGTACTTCCACGATGGCACATGCAAGATTTTTTTCACTCTTTTTTGATCGTATTCCGAGTGCTGTGTGGAGAATGGATAGAAACGATGTGGGACTGCATGGAGGTTGCTGGCCAAGCAATGTGCCTTACTGTCTTCATGATGGTCATGGTGATTGGAAACTTAGTGGTACGTAATCAAAACATTAACAAAATACTCCTCAATAACAGAGTGGGTTCAATTCTGAAGAGAACTAAGTGTTCTGGCTCTACTTCAATAAAGCACTTAGGCTGGTAGTTTCAAGTGTAAGAGATTTTTTGGACAGAGAACAAAGTATTCTGTACCTTGTGATATCAAAAAGCTAAGACGATGTTAGAGTGAACTCTTAGTCACATTCTTAATTTGTCTTTTGGCTGCTTCTAAATATTTGTTCTCCAAACAATTTTAGTTTGTGGGCTCTTAATAAATCATTTGCTGTAATTTTTTTATTATTTATAACATATGATTAGTCATCTAAATCTTGTTTCTACTGTGTGAAGGAATAAATTAAACAATTTTATGATGCTGAATAGCAAGTTTGTTATCTCAGATGATAAGGTTTTTCCACCAAAATATTTATACGTCATCTGGATTTAAAGATGTGTTTACAGATATTCATCAGTTGAAATATTTTTTAATAGTAAAAAAGACACAATCAAAACAAACAAACAAATACCCTTCATTTTTCATGGAGAAAGAGTTCTGAGGGTACTTTTGTTTTTGTGAACTATTGAGATTTCAGCCTTCAATGCTGATAATAGACTTTATAAACAAAGTGCAAGTTCTTTGTTGACATAAATTTTAGAATGTTCTTTTTTCGTCTTTCTGCAGGTACTGAACCTATTTTTGGCCTTGCTGTTGAGCTCATTTAGTGCTGACAACCTTGCTGTGACAGATGATGATAATGAAATGAACAATCTCCAAATTGCAGTAGCAAGAATGCAGAAGGGCATAGACTATGTGAAAAGAAAAGCACGTGAATTCATCCAAAAAGCTTTTGTTAAAAAACAAAAAGCTCTAGATGAAATCAAACCACTTGAAGACTTGAACAACAAAAACAGTTGTATTTCCAACCATACTGCAGAATTAAGCAAGGACCATGATTATATTAAAGATGTGAATGGAACAACTAGTGGCATAGGCACAGGCAGCAGTGTGGAGAAATACATAATTGATGAAAGTGATTATATGTCATTCATAAACAACCCAAGCCTAACTGTGACAGTGCCCATTGCTGTGGGTGAATCTGACTTTGAAAATTTAAATACAGAGGAGTTTAGTAGTGAATCAGACCTGGAAGAGAGCAAAGAGGTATTTAGATACTTTGTGCATTTCTCTTGATTCCTTCTGCATGTTTTTCTTTACTCAGCCCAAGCCAGTGTATTCAGTACTTCACCATTTGTTATTTTGACACTTCTTTATACATGGACAAAAGTAACTGTATAAAAGAGGATTTAATTCTTGATGAGCAGAACTGTGAGAAAGGGTTAAAAATTACTACAGTTCCAACAGGAGATAGGATGCAAAAGAATGAGGGACCAATATAATCAAGAACTGCTTATAACCTATGTTTTGTTGAGAACTGTATTTTAGAATAACGGTTTATTAGTGTTGTTGACTTCAAAGAATTTAATTTTAGTGTCCAAAATGACATGAAGGAGAATGGTGAATTAAAATGAAAAGTAAATATTTTTTCCAAAGCAAAAAGGTTTTTAAAAAATGTTGAAAAGTATTTTCAAAATGATTTTGAATGGCAAAATATACTGCAAAGGATGAGTTATGAGTATTGGACTGCGAAAAGAAAATAGTATTTTTGTTAAAATATCAAAAAGACAATATTTAGGTGAACATGGAACTTAAAAATAAAACCTCCATAAACTTCTTGAAAATTAATGACTAAAACTAAAACTGGATATCTCAACCCATTTTCTTGATAAAGATACTGTCTTCCACCTCTAAAATACAGCCTTCTATGCTTTTTTTTTGCTTTTTTTTTCCCTTCTTTTCTTTCAGCTGCCACCTCATTTATATAGTTATATTTGGGCTGTTACCTGCTTTTCAGTAGACTTAGCAGGTTGCTGCATATATATTTAAGTTGTATTCTGTCCAGGACAAGAGATTTTTACCACTAATGGTTAGTTGTGGTCATAAATCTTTGCAGGCTTAGAACCATTATTTGTATTATGTAGTTTAAAATCTATTTTTATTTAATCCTTATTACGATTGATACTGTACAAAGGAAAATTAAAAACTGTACAGATTTCCCTTTAGTTTGTCAGCAATTAAGTTGCACTGAATACCAGAACAAAAGAACTGTTTAATTATTCTGAAAACTACCAATGTTTTCCTAGAAGTATTTAATGGAAATTTGTGATTCTTTTTTCCTTTTTTTACAGAAGCTAAATATGTCCAGTTCATCTGAAGGCAGCACAGTTGACATTGGACTTCCTGCAGAAGAGCAACCAGAAGCTGAACCTGAGGAATCCATGGAGCCAGAGGCCTGCTTCACTGAAGGTGTCTGAGACAAAAAAAAATAAATAAATAAATCCAAACTTATTTATGAAATATAGAATAATTAATTGTCAAAACTAGTTCTTAATATTTGTGTTTAATTATTTACTTTTTGTCAGTTTTTAAACTATGATTAGAAGCAGTAAAACTTTTAGACCATAATTCACCACATGGATATTGAATTTAATATCTTACACAGAAGAAAGTACAATAAAACATTTGCCCAAGAATTACCACATAAACTTACTTTAATTTTGAATGAATTAGTATATTTTTTATTTCTTACTTTATAATTTAGCTTCATGTTGCATGGATTTTTATCTTTTTGCATATACTGTTTTGAGCAGTTAATTCTTGATAAATAAGAAATACTTTTTCTCATCCATTCTTTGAATTGTAAATTTAAATTGTCTCAGTATTATATTTGTTGCTTTGGAGGAGAAAAAGACAATCTAGATGAAAATCCTCTGGCCTTTTCCTAAATAGCACAACTTCTGGAAATGTAGTGTTATGTTACTAAGTCTACATAACCAACAGTTACATAATTCAACAAAATCTTTCTTTTTCTCATTACATGTGCTGTTGTAAGGCTGTGTACGGAGGTTCAAGTGCTGTCAAGTAAGTGTAGAAGAAGGGAGAGGAAAGCAGTGGTGGAACCTTAGAAAAACATGCTTCAGAATTGTTGAACACAACTGGTTTGAGACTTTCATTGTCTTTATGATTCTCCTTAGCAGTGGAGCCCTGGTAAGTAAAACATGAAGAGAGTGTTGTAGCTGCTCTCGGAAAACATTGTTTTAACTTAGTTCACTGTTAGAAAAAGCACGTAATTTCTTGTTTTCAAAGGATCACTACATTTTAGTCAGGACTTTAAAAAACAGGTAGAAGAAGTCTCTTCTCAACAATATGTCCGAAAAGAATGGATATAATTGATTAGAGAATTTAACTCCACAGCTGAAAGGAAAGTGCCTGAAGCTGGGAAAGGGACAACATGAGAAGAAAACACATTTAGCTTTATTATTTGGGTTTGGTCTCTAGTTTTGCTGGTGTTTATTGATGTGTCTCAAGGAAAACAACTGCCTCTTCTAAGGATAAGAATTTATCATTTATGCTTATAGTTCAGACTTGTGTAGACTAAAAGGATACATGTAAAAAATTTTCTTGATCATTGTGCGGTAAGTATAACAAGCCTGTGAGAACAGAATAATGAGATTAAGACCATAGTATAAATCTATAATAATAAAAGAAACAACACTTATTAATATTATATTATTCTACAAATAAAAACGATGACAATGAATACAGAAATTTGAGATTAACTGACAGGTAAAGCCCTGAAATAACCTATAAGTATGTCTAGTATCCACTCAGGGAGATACAATTATCATTCAGTAAATTACTTAAGTTCCTGAATCGTTTAACAAAACCACTTTGCAGTAGTATATTAGAAGCTCCTTATGCCATTCCTTAGGCAACTTTAGAGTAGAACTAGTGGTTCACAGTTTATGATTATTCCTGACCTTAGTTTTGGTTAAATCTGTAAACACTTTGGTTTTCTCTGGTTTAATATCAAAATAACAATCAACTATGCAACTTTCATACAATGCAATGTGACAATTTCCCTGTGTTTTAAAACCCACTGAAATGATAAAATATTCACATCTACACTATTGAATTTTGGTTGATGATACTGATTGACGAAAACAAAAGCAACACAGACTTAAATGAAATAAATTACGGACAGGAAACCTATAAAGGTCCATCATTGCGTTTTGAGATGAGATCCCAAAGTGTTAGCATCTCATGCTCCTGAAATTAACGTATGTGTCTGATCTAGATATTCAGAAGTACTGACCCTCACATACCAGCTGATAGACAAACACTAATCACTTGAACTGACAGAAGGGTTTCAAAATCAGGCTGGGTAAAAATGAGTTTTAGTATCAATGTATACCCAGATATCTGCAAGCTGTCAGATGATTCCAGTTTTTTCATTCCAATAAAGCCAATGACCTGTATAAGAAATAGTAGTAACTTAAGATTTAAAAGCAATTAACAGCAAAATTTACAAGATGATAGAAACAGTTACTGAAAAGCAGATGTTATACATTTGAGCAACATCTTATCTCAAATTTCTAAAATTGAAAACACAGAAAACATAAATAACATTGCAAGGATTATAAGAAATTTTATATACATAAAAAATGTTGAAAAAAACCATAAAGAAGTTATTTGGGTTTTTTTGTTGTTGTTGCTTGGTTGTTTTTTTTTTTTTAAATAGCTTGTTTTATGATTTATCACTTAAAATTTTCAAAAACTAGCAAGACTTAGCAGCATAAGATCAACTGCTTTATCATTGTCCTGAAAATTTTACAGCTATGGCCCTGAATTTTGAAAATGGATCTCCCTAGATATAAAACAAATTATCTCAGTAGAATTCTGCTCACTCCCATCCCTTTATAGAATCAAAGCAGTTTCTGAGAATTGAAAACAATCTGAGTAGAATAACTGTATGGCAGCAATAAATAAATAAAAATCTCTGACCAGAGAATTGTTGCTTCTCCTTCCTGTAAGTTAGAAAATATTTTTCTGTAGAGGAAAAACATACCAAGTTACTAGAAAAGAAACCTTGAAAAAAAAAGTGACACTCCCACACCTGTTCTTGAAGAAAAATTGCTTCCTTTCTTTTTATTCCTTGTTGTTAAAACCTAAACTATATGTTGTTGTTAAACCTAAAGCAAATACCTTTGAATATTTTTCTTACAGGCTTTTGAAGATATATATATTGAACAGCGCAAAACTATCAAGACCATGCTGGAATATGCTGACAAAGTCTTTACTTACATCTTCATTCTGGAAATGCTGCTGAAGTGGGTGGCCTATGGCTATCAAACATACTTTACTAATGCCTGGTGCTGGCTGGACTTTCTGATTGTTGATGTATGTACTGTATTTCCTAGGTGCTATTTTTACTTTTTTTTTTTATTACTTTCTCTACAACCATAATATCTATGTGTACACCACCTAGTTTACTTTCCAGTTTAAAAAGTAAGGTAGATGAAAAAAAAAGTCATAGTTCTTTGTCTTTCATTTTAACCTTACAGTACTACTTCCCTATACCACAGAATTAATAATAGTAAAGTCCAGCTAACAAAATAATGTAGCATACTAACTCTACAGGTATTAGCAGTTCATCTCAGCACTGCTCACACCCACCCTAAGGCCCCACGGCCCCACTTTCCTTCCTGTGGTCTAAATCACATCCAGCATTCCGATTAATGTCTCTTCTATCAGACCCTCATTGCTGAAAAACAATTATCCGAACTATCCAACTACAAATTCTGTTTGTAGTGCATATGACTGAATAAAGTTTTTACAAAGAATGCAAAATGCATGTGTAGCATTGGTTCTGTGGCTTACTTAGTATAAAAGTCCACAAAATATTACTGAACTTACAATCTTCACAGCTGTGTTTGAAATCAAACTCAATTATCTTTCCTTATGGAGTTATCTAATAGTTTTAAATCTACTGTGCTGTATCATGAATCATGGGAGACAATTTCTCTATGAATTGATGCAATTTAAAATTAGGATGACTATTTAAAACAAATGTCCTCAGTTTGCCTCCTTAAGAAAACCTCCGGTGTGCAAAAATGCATACTGGACCAGTGGCTGGTAAAACTTACAGGAAAAAGAAATATTAAGCAAGTTGAAATTTAAAATTAAAATGCACTTTGTCCTGCTTTCAGTGAATTAACAACAATATAGATATTTTCTGTAATTTGGCATTAGATTATTACAGCTTGAAAAATTAAATTTTTGATAGCATTATGAAGGTACTGCAGAAAAAAAATCAGATTCCAAAAGGTCCTAGTTTTGCACATTAGTAAAAATGAGGATTAGCAAGAAGAGAAAAGTTCAAGATTTTACATCTTGTACTTGCTTCTGAACACGATTACTGAAGAGCACTGTTGCAGGCTTTTCTTTCCATGTTGCTTTGTGGGTGGGTGGTTTTTGTTTGTTCAATTGTTTTTAATAATTAAATAGTATATTCAACTATTAAAATATTTTTTTCAAATAACTAGTTTAGGAATTGGAACAGGATAATGAAAGATCATTCAGGGGAAATGGAATGAAAACTGAAATTATTATTTTGTCAAGAACCATTGTGAATGTAAAGGATATGTATAACTCATTGAGGAAATGCAGGGATGTAAAATACATACAGGCAGCTGAAGATGTGACTTTAGTAGTTCTGCTGCCTATTGACACTGTTTCTGTAATGTCTTTTAAGAAACAGCATATTCCAGGGTAATGTCAGCCTGTAAAGTACATAAATTTGGTCGTCAGGCTAAAACATTAGTTAGTATAACTGAATATAGAATAATCAATCTACCAGTTTCTAGAGAAATGGTTACTCTATGACCCATCTGTTAACTCAAAACAGGCTTCAATCATTCCCCTTCTAGCTGTGGGCAATCAAAGAAGTATTATCAACTATAATTACTAATCCCAGCAGCATTGTAAAATAGAGGGGAGGAAAAAAATTGCCCTCAAATCACTATTAAAATATGAAATTCCTAATTATTAATGTTTTCAGATACTAATTGTTACCTTATGGCATTTTTGTTTAACTACTTACGTATCTCTCTCTTCTTTCTTATTAATTCTCTTTTTTTTATTTAAAAGACTTCGTATTCCTGAAGAAAGTGGTCCAAAATTAGATTCTTCTAAAGAAGTTTGTGTCTCACAGCTATGGTATGTAAAGTAGTATGTATAATATAATAATTTTTACTTTCCTGTTTTCATATAGGTCTCTTTGGTTAGCTTAACAGCAAATGCATTGGGTTACTCTGAACTTGGTGCCATTAAGTCCCTTAGGACACTAAGAGCTTTGAGACCTCTAAGAGCCTTGTCACGATTTGAAGGCATGAGGGTAAGAAAAAATGAAAGAATCTGAAACTATGCATGCATACAAAGAATCCATGCATGCAGAATAAGGAATGACAAGTCCATGCAGAAAGGCTGCACTATATTTTTATCTATTGCATATTTTTTACTAACAGATAAGCAAAAAGCTTCATCAATTCACCTAAATCCATATGCAGTATCACATAGCAGTTACATTCATTAAGGTTACTTTACTTTCTAGCCAATCTCAGGAGTTCTCCATTTACAGCTTTAAAATTACCAACTATGAACTCTCTCAGCAGACTTTTAATAATGAATTAAATTAGCATGTTACTCTATTTATATGGGGATTTAATTTAGCAATAGTTTGTAAAGCTATTTTCAGTTACCATTGAAATCATTATTTTTTCTTCATATTTGATAAACCAATTTTGGCCTACCAACACTGAATATTATTAGATTATACCAGAGATGTATTTGTATCAGATAGTGGTTAAAATTTATTTCTGAGTTTGGCTGACTTTAAAGATAAAAGCTTCTAAAATGAGTTTATTTCTCTATGAAATTATTCTTTTTGTAAATTAAATGTTTTTCTTGCATCAACAAATTTCTATTCAATACAGTTTGTATAAGGTTTTGTCATACTTATTCTGAGTAACTTAGAGGCCCTGCTTACTATACATCTCACTCAAGAAAGCATTTAAACTTATTTTTTTTTCATCTGTTTATGCCTTCTGTTCCTAAAAGCCACTGAATACAAACTAACTCTATATGCATGTCATTGAAATATGTTTTAAGAGAATGCGTTTTGCTACTTCATGGAAACATGGGAAGAAATAGCGTGCTAATGAATTTCAGTTCAATTACAAAATAGTGAAATAGCCTAGAATGCACTGTTTGGATAGTATTTAGATATAAACCTAATATTAATGAAGTCAAACTTAGAATCTCAGAATTCTTTTCCTTAAATTATATTCATCAGACCACATATTTCTACTTCAGTAATCATCAGAAGAAATAGTGCTAACCATTGACTACTATATAAGTAAATTTCAGTTTCATTTTTCAGTTTTGCTTTAAGCAGTTTGTGAATTAGTAATTCGTCAGAGTAAGAGCTGGTCAAATTCCACAGAATGTATGAGTTGACAATTAAGTTTAGAATGACTATTTGATTTAGCAATTTTCTCTGTCTTTCATTGTACTTACTGTTCATGAACATTCTGACATGTTTTTTTGCAGACAAGACAAATATCGGGAAACTGCTCTCAGCTTTAATTTTTTTGATAACATTCTGGTCAGCTGCAGGAAGACTGGGAGACTAGTTTAGAAGTTATATAGGAAAAAGAAACAATTCTTCAGATGACATTTGAAGCAAAACAATCATTATTGGAAATACAATGTTGAAAATGATTGCAAAATCTTTTATTCAATTTTTTTTCGGTATCCTTCATGAATTAGTATGTTTTCTACTTAGAACTTTTAGGATATTTATGCTCAAAGAAAAATAATTATTATTTGAAATCTATATATTGCATTCCTTTGTTTCTCACTGTAAAACTATGAAACTATGCCAGAGACCCAATCATATCATAGAATTTCAGATACACAAGATGAATAATTCAAGAGTAACTTACTGTGTAGGAATCACAGACAAGAACGAAAAAGCAGTAATGGTTACAGCTCCATCTTCCAATATTTATGATAATCAATGAAGTACCTGTTAGTAGTCACTTAGCAAATGTGACCAGCCAAATGCATAGTCTTTCTCTTCACTATTAGTTATATGCACTTCTGAAAATGTTTTTTTCAAAATGGTTGGCATGCATGCACAGCGCTTGCCTACAGATATTAGCATTACTTTATGAATGACTCACGAACAGTAAAAAGATTCAAATAACAATTGACCAGCTCATTATAAGAATATACCCATATCAACTTACAGCCTTCTCAGAAAATGAGTTCATTTCATAAAAACCCACTAAAAGAGATTTTGTATTTGCCAACAGGAAGTAAAAATAACTTAGCCCTTCTTCCTTTTTATATTACACAGACCTACCCTGACCAACAAGCTGAGTTTTTTTATTCAGCATGTATTTATTATTTTCCCCCAAGTTCAAAATGATGTAAAATTTGCCCTGAAAAGAAGAGATCGAATGTATTCAATGGAAGCCCTTGTACATAGGCTGCTATGCATAATTTTGGAAAACAAATTGTTAAACAAGCTAAGCTAATTTAAATTGATATCTGGTTATCATTCTAGTGAATATAAAAAATGCAGCATTTTAGAGCCACTAAACAGTAATAGCTATTTTTTTAATCCAGAAATATTGAAACATACTTCACTCTTTAAGCCATGTTATATTTTGTAGTTGCAACTTACTTATGAAACAGCATAATTTCAAATTTGAGATAGATAATTTCCATTGACAAAGTGGAAATAAAATCTGTGAATCACTGGTGATGAGACAGTTACAAATGGTTCATAGCCTCTGCTTGCTTTGAGCACGTAAATGAATTTAGCCATATTAAAGGCGTTTAAAATATCTACTAGCAATCTGCAGTCTAAGAAATTTTAGTATTTCTATAGTCAGTCTCAAAACCAACTCCACCCAGATGCTGGAAGGCAAAGTAAAGAATTGCTTCAATTTAATTTAAATTTTTGTCATAGGGTTAATATTCTTATCTCAATTAATGCACATACTAAGTAGAATTATCTGCAACCTGAGATTTGAATATACCCATTGCTTTTTGTTTAGCTTTTTAGTATTTGCAATATAATGCTTTTGCGCTAGTTCTGAATTGGTATGCTACTTGTCAATGTAGAATACTGAGTACACATTGCTTTGCTGAGTTAGAGAATTAAGTGACAATAAAGCATGCATTTGTGTCCAACTTCACAAAATAAAGCATGTCATGCCGTGCTTGATTTATTTATTAGAGAAATAGTAGAAGGCAGCAAACAATCTGAAAACCACTTGCACTTTCAGTTTTGCATGCCTTATGCATATTTCTGGCTGATTGCTTTAAACATTTACTGTATTTCAAATTTCCAGTCCAATTTCATAACATGTAAAACTAAATTAGAGTATTTGGTGTCTTAAATATCTTCTGAAATTCAATAGCTATACATCAGACTCCCCTACTATAGCGATAATGAGGCATTTCCAAGAATACTCCAATACTCCATTCTTACTTTATTAGTAAGAATGAAAGTTTCTTACATGATTGAGTTATAAAACATAGCATCAAGTGTCTGTCATTATAGATTCAGAACTAAAAATGAGCTATATATTTCTATTTTATATAGAATCTGTATAAAATTGTTGGAATCTGAATTCAGTCTTCAATGTAGGACAAACTGGTTTTTGTAGGAAACTTTTATAATTTTCATAAAATATCAATAATTGTTCTAGTAACTGTACTGTGTTCCTCGGAGTTTAGAAATATTCTTCAGGACACATGTCAGTTAAACAAAAAAGTTATTGCATTTACTGTCATATCCTTAGATAGAAAACCCTTGATCTTTGGTTACAACCCTTGCAAGCACCAACTGTACCTTGCACCTTGCAAACTGTCATGTCTGTAGGGTTTTTTATAGCTTCAGTGGAAAGGATAAATCAACACAAACAGCATTTCCTGTAAATTAACATCTTATCTTACAGATAATTATTATATATTTAGTCTTGAGAAAGTTTATTTGCTACCTCCTGCATATTTTCCATGAGTATAGAGGGTTGTATTTTGTTAATCTGAAGATTATGCAGTGTGGGAGATTTTCTGAGTGCTGCTGTTTTTGAAGATTGTGATCTTATTCGCTACCTTTGAGTTTTAAGGAAATTTGATTACAAGTTCAACATCTCCCAAAACACAGCTGAAAATTTTAGATAATTGAATGTAAGAAAACCTTCTGTGTAGACACTCATAAATCATATGGGAAATATCCTAGTATCTGGGATTTTCCTTAGACTACAATAAGGCATTTAGAAGAGAATTTTTTAAGGAGTAGCTTATATTATTGAAACCAAGGTGATTTTTGACTGGATTTGAGTTTACTGTATCTCGAAGAAAATCTTTACTGTTAGGATCACAATTAATGAAATATAAAGGACAATGGTATTAAATTTATGCCATTTCAAAAGCAAAAAAACAATTTTCACCAGATCTAGTGAACTTCACCAGTACTGTTCTCACATCAGCTAATTATCCTGTTTTCATGTTTGTATGTATTTACAGTATTTACCAGCTCTTCTCAGACAGAGAAGTGCAGCCATGTAATTTGTTGCTTGGCAGATAACTATTGTGTTTCGTCACACAGTATGTTAAAGTGTGTGATTTTTTCTGTGTTATGTCTTCAGAAGTATTTTGCTATATACTTGATCTGTTGTGAGAAATAGATTCAAAGCTGCTATGGGAACAAATGTATTTTATTAAATTGAACAATATAGTTTGCTTTTAATAGACAGCTAAGTGAATTAAAAATGCTTCTGTTCTTACTTTAACTAATTTAAACTTTGTTAGGAAAGCTGTTCAGAATGAGATTAGGAGAGACCTCCTGAGATAATGTGCTCAAACCACCCTGACACTGGTTTTGAAACTGCAGGGCACAAATCCCCATCCACAAGCATGAAATTTCTCCAGCACAAAGTGTTACACAAATAGTTTGTGCATTAAATATTTGCAGAAGCATTTTCCTTTCTTTGAAGGTAAAAATCCATATCAGAGCCTTTCTTTGGGGTCAGCTACATGTATACAGCATTAATTAAGGACAAGAAGTAACTGTATTATTAGCTTGATAAGGGAGTGAGTTTATTCTCATCTTAGATCTTTTGTATCTTGCTTCATCTTTGCTCATTAAGACTAAGAATTGTCTTTCCTTGTCTCTCTTTGATCCCTTCCATTTGCCTGTCTTCTCTTTGCATACTCTCATTTAAATCTAAAGTTTTCCTTACAATTGATGCTCTAAGTAGCAGATTTCTTATAATCTTCTAACAATCTTCACCTTATATCCTTAACACAGTCTTCATTCTATGCTGGCTTGAATAATTTGGGTGAATCTGCATTTTCACATTCAGCATAGATACTCCATTCAATGATTATTTGGAGCCTGTCAAGCAGATTACAGTTTTTCCCACATAAATATTTAATTTTCATCCTTTATTGTCTCCAAAGCCAATTCACAGTGCTCATCATGCATATGCAGCATCTTCCCAACTTTTTATTGTTTACTTACACTATGTATCTGTTGTTTACTTACACAATGTATCCGTTCTAAGGTGCTCACCTTTGCATTCCCAACAGTTTTTTTTTATTTAGCTCTGTACTCTGTAGTTTGTCCAAAACGTTTACTCTGCTGCTGAGGAGGAACTAAGCTTTTGCCTACAAACTTTGCAGAGTGCATGTGGGAAAGGAGAGCAAGAGCACAGGTATTGATCATGACACTGCAGATACTAAGCAGTCCCTTCCTTCAAACGGACTGTAAATACTCGAAGGGAGTACTTGTACAGTACTTGTACAAGATGTTTACCTTACATGTATACCATATCTTGAAAAGAAAACAGTGGCTATTGATAAAATAATACTCAATACTTTATTATTTTTATATTTTATGAAAACAGGTTGCTCGCAGGTGTCCTGTTTTATAACGAAGAAAATAGTCCTTTGAATTTTCAAGCTTTGGGGAATTTTGAATCAGTAGAAACTCAGGTGAAATCCCTGTTTTACAAATCGAGTGCCAGTCCTTTCAACTTTGTATCTTGTTCTTTGTTGTTTAGGATTAAAAAAAAATTGATACAAGGTTTAATGTTTAGATGGTAGATACTAGAGGGAAAAAAAATGTTTTCTCTTGTCTGCATGTGTATACATATGTATAAATCTATTTTTATTTTATCTAGATTATATAAATCTATATAATAAGTATATTGATTTGATTGACACCTACCATTCACTTTTTTTTTAAGTTCAGACCCATCTCCTTCTCAGTTAAAAATCTCTGCCTTTAAGAAGGAATTAGGCCTATTTTGTTAGAGTTTGTGTGCTTTAATTAGAGGTAACAGAAAATGCTATTGTGATTAAAAAAATGAACTCAGACATTTAGTATCAAATGGAACTTTTCTCAGCAGAATTACTTAAGTAGTTCACAATTTTTATCTCAATTATTTAAATGTTTAAGCTCTCCTTTGCCTTTGTTAACATTTCAACTAATTTGGATATTATCAAATTTCATCACTGCACTGCTAGATGATCTGATAATTTATTAAAATTGTATTTGCTGAGGGTTTTTGTTTTGTTTCTTTGGATTTTTTGTTTGTTGATTAAGATTTTATCATCACTGATTACCCTGCAGGTCCATGTGTTTCCTCTTTTTACCTGAGTAAGCAAACAAGAAACTTGATGAAATTGCACGTCTCTAGAGCATTTTAAGGTACTTCTCATTTAGAAATCAAGTGCTGTTTTGTACATCATACTGCATATCTAAAAAGTTCTAGATTATGTATACAACTTAAGCAGTGAAAAATCAGTAACTGCCATCACATAAACCTCAAGCAACCTATGAACCCCAAACTGTAAAGATAAAGCTAAGAGATACTCTGCAAGAAATTCCTAGTTCTTCATAGATAAAAGTATAGAATCAATGTCATGCCTGGAAACTAAGGAGCCATTCAAGTATTTAATGTTGTATGTACTTTAATGAATTCCTGGCAACTTTCTAATCTATGCTACCTACCTTTCCATTTCTAATTACCTTTCAAAAGGGATTAAAAGTGCAAACTTTATTTTGGATGTGGCTTAGCAAAAAAAAAACCTCAGGTTGTTTGGGTTTGATTGCTTTTGTATTTATGTTTTCCTCTTTGATCCGAAGGTCTTCCTATCACATGGACATAAAAGAGCAGAATGGATGCAAATCTCTTTTCAGTTTGGTTTTCATTATGAATTTTCTGATCAGATGCCATCTTCTGAGCACCAATCAATTTTCGTAAGCACTACTTTGGAAAACAACATTATTTGTACATAGAAAAGTTTCTGTTTCATATTTCTGACTTGTCTGATAGGGACATTGTATGGGAGCTGCTGAATCACAGCCCGAACCTTTGATTAGTTATCTGAGGCAAGCAGTATGTCAGCCCTGGGAGCACAGGTGAAAGCAATTCACCTGTGCTGCAGGAAGGGGTGGAGCCAGGCTCCACCTCTCCTAGACCCATTTAAGTGCTGACTGCTAGGGAGGAAGGATCTCTTCTGAGAGATCCACTCCTTTGGAGCCCTTTGCAGCGCGCCCTCTACACGGGTAAGCGTTCCACCTATTTTCTCTTTGTTCCCCTTGTGCCTAACTCTTTTGTTGGTTTATTTCCACACCTTGACTATACATCTATTTTTGATTGTACTTTTCAATTATATTATTTTTCCTTGATTGTACAGACATCTACTTACGTTCCATGATAGATAAACTAGAAAATGCAGAACGTGCATATCATAGAAGATCCAAAGACAGGGAAAAAGCAATCAGTTAGAAGTATGAGAAGGAGAGCTAGACAGTGTTTCAAGCTGCTGGATAGTCTATTGCAGAACCTTTGCTCCCATAACTCAAGTAAAAAAGCTGATGCACAGGTTGACTTTAAATTGTTGGTTCATGAATGCCAGGGGCAAGGAGTTAAAAATAATGTTGTTTCCTTGTCCTTGCCTATCCTAACTATCACTGGCTATCAAGTAGTGCTAATCTTTTTGATTCAGGTATGGACTTTCTTCATGGCCTCTCTCAGATCCCTGTTTGATCCCCTGGGAAAGTTACTGTGTTCCTTAGGTATTTTCCTCCCTTGCTTCTACTCCCTTATGATTCAAGAGAGAAAAGAACTGATAGCCTCCTTGTAGTCAAGTCAGTGTGGTTTCAGCATCTTCTAACCTTCCTTGTTGGATGTCCTCAAAGTCCTTTACTATGAGAACATTTTACATTCAGATCATATAAATCACCTGAACTTCCATTCCCACCCACATACAGCACACCTGTCCATTCATTCCAGTTGTCTTATCTCTGTGGTGGACCAAGCATCTAAACCCACAGCTGCTTGCTCACTTCTTCATCTTTCATTGCAAGTTCTCTCTCCACCAGATTTGTGTACATCTGTACTTTGGCCAGGAGAGGAAGAGAGATTCATTGTCTTCTTACATCATGCTTGTTTGGGACAAAGTAATGTTCATATCTTACTCTGAAATCCCTGCTCAAATCTGGTTCAGTGTTTGAGTCAGGAATGAATCTTTCTTTTTTCCTTGGATGTTGCTTATACTACACACACTGTTGACAACAACTCTCTTCAACCTTTGTACTGCTGAGAGATGAATGGCTTTTCTGTCTGAAGTCTGTAGCTTTGTGACTATACAGACAGTCACTTAAAAAGAAAGAAATTATTTAATTTTTAGATACATGCATGTAAGCCTATTTCTTGTTTTTCTTCCTTGGAGTTCCTGAAAGTTTCCTTAGGCTTTCCCAACTATCAAGGGACTGAGTGTGGATGGAATATGTCTTACACTTGTTATGACCATATGTCAAGCATGCACAGAAGATTTGATTTATCCATGAAGGTATTGGTGAAGTAAAAGGCTATTTAACTTTATGTGCTTATTTATGTAAATCTTATATGAGACTGTATACACATAACAATTAAATAATTACTATAGCCTTTGATGGGCTTCTTCAGAGAAGATCAGGCACATCAAATCTTTGAGGAACTAAGTCTAAAAATACATGTTGGTAACTCCCAAAATGGAGGTAAATAAAGTATTTCATCTTTTTTAGTAGGAAGAATTTTCCAAACATAATCTTATAACTTTCTTTGTCATCCTAAAGATTGTAACTTCCTCCTCATTTGCACCATGGTCAAAGAGTTTAGAACTTCTTCACAAAAGCTACCATTTTTATGGATAAAATTGTTGAGTACTACTGAAAACTTCTCCTGGTTTGTTTACAGATTGCAGGAAACCCAGGTTGAATGTAAAAGTTCCTAGAAACCCTATGGTTGCTCAAATAGATGCCAGGATCTGTTGAAGCCATTTTAATGTGAGAACATTTATGTCTATGAGACTTATGTGTTTGAGCAGGGATAAGCTGTTACTCTGCACAGTTCCCATTACTCGCACGCACATATAAAGGAATAATAGAAAATAGACTCAAAAGAAAAGCATCTTTCAAGATAAAAACAATGACATTTAGAATCACATTGATTGTTCCAGATTTGAAGAGTAAAAATAAGAGCTTGGGTAACCAACATTCTAGTAACCTACTAAGGACTGTTTCCTACAAAAAGAGACTGACAATTTTTGACTTGCTAGATTTTTAACCAATTAAGAAATGTAATGGTCTCTCTTCTGTATTCAGTTCACTTTTTATTGGTTCTCTTTTTTTCTGTCCATTTGCTGTAACTTACATGTGCAGGTGTTGTGTGTGTATGTATGGTTGCTATCTTGGATATATATTATGATAATAAGAACCGTATCCCAGTATACTTCAGTTAGTCTTAAAAAAAAAAAAAAAAATAGAGGAAGTAAAGCAAAAACAAAAATAACCAACCAACAAACAAAAAAAGAACCCACAATGAAAAAGCAAAATTACCTCCAATTGCGTACACCAAAGAAATTAAAGACTTCTTTCTGAGGTGAAATTCACAGTCAGCCCAGCATCTGACCAGCATGTAAAAATCCAGTTCTACCTTATATATATATATATATTAAAGGACAAAGACTCAACACTGGTGGGGAAAAAAAAAATCAAAAATCCATCGAACAACAACAAAAAGCAAAACACAAACAACAATAAAAAACTTGTTAAAGTTTTAATTTTGTTTTCTTCTTCTCTTAAAAAACCTTCCAGGGGGACTGGATAGCTCAAGGGGTTGGTAATAGGATACAGAGCCTTTCATCTCTAGGTCACCAGTTCGCATCCAGGCCAGGTCAGTAGTGACCAGAAATTGTTTCCATTTGATGGGTTTTCAGTGACCTATATGAAATACATTGTTGGAACCACTGTCGGAACAGTTGCTGGAAGCTGTTCGGTTCTTATTTGAGAACAAGAGGCTGATCTTTTGGCAGTCACAGCAGCAAGACTGCATTCCCTGTTCATCTAAAGATGTGAGACACTTCAATGTCCTTTTGTAGAAATCTTTCTACAACTATGATCAATTCATAATTGTTGTAACAATCATTGTAGCTGTTAATATTCTGCTACCTGTTCTGGATCTGTGCTGTGGTCCAATGGATCTCAGGGTTGTTAAAAAGGTAACTTCTACTGGCACTCAATTCATGCAACACCATTCTTCGCTTTGAACACAGGTAACCTTCATTTAATTGACTTGCCAGAATAAATTCCCATCTTTCTTTCTTGACATCTCTATTTTCAGGTTTTTTTACCAAGATTAAACAGTGGAATTCAATCAGCATAACACATCCAGCACATTTTTAAAAAAGAAAAGATACAAGCAGTACTTTAATACAGCATTATAGGGCAGGCCAGACTTAGTATAAATTCTAAAATCATTGCATTACTAATTTTTATGGTTTTTTTTAATTCTGTCAAGTAGCAACAGATTTATTCTCCCTGCAGGCCAGTAAAACAGTATTTCCCTCACTCCTTTGAAAATGGGTTCTTGTAATCTGGCTATTACTGAGACCCTGTTAGTCTTCTTAAAAATGTTAGCTTATACTTATATCACATAGGTACTTTATATTTTCTGCAGTAGAAATCTCATGAAATGAGAATACTTCCTTCAAAGCTATCACTAACACAGAAGCTGCCAATGAAAGCTAAATTTTTAAAAAATGATAGCAATAATTCTTTACAAAGTTCCAATTTCCACCATCTATTAATGGAGGAAGCCTGTAAATATGGCCATAAGTTTGGGAAGAGGAAGGTACTGGGTAGTAAGTAACTCAGCCACAACGCTCCACTTCCAAAGGCCTTCAAAAGGCTGTGCAGTACAGGTAGTAAGATGGAGCAACTCTGAGCTTGCTCAAAATTATCGTGGTAGTGGGAAAGCCTCCTCCATCTTGTGGAGAGCAGGGAACAAAGATAGACTAAGACACCTTAACAAATCCCAAGTATTCACACCAATTCTTTTCTCTCTTATCCCGGGGATTGGATTACTGAGAATCAGACCCTAACTGTACATTTTACCTTACCTTTTCACAAGGTCCGAAAAATTTTACAAAAAATAAAATTTAAGATAACATACACTTAGTAAATGAGATCTGATATTGGATACTTAAGGAGAACAGTTTGCTTAGCTGTTCAGCCAAACAAATCTTGCAGGAGTTTTTCTAGCTCTGACAGACACGTATGATTGTTTACTGTATGTATCAGAAAAAAAGATGTTTTTTTCTATATAAATAATTTGGTATCTTGCCTACCAGGGCCTAAGCAGGCAACTGGCCTAAAGCAATTTAAAATACCAAATCAAAACCTCTAAATATGTTCTTGGTGTATATTTAGATAAATGAAGGGTGTTACTGACAAACTCAATACATGAAACAATAAGACTGGAGCTTGAAATAAATTCTGTTGATTCAATTAGGCACATATTGCAAAACTGTCTTGCTTTTTTATACAAAGAAATTAATCTTTGTGATATTCTTGCATGGAATAATAAGGCAATAAAGATACGTATATAATTCCTGCATAATCCTTTTAAAGTAGAGCTTAGTTTCTAGATTCATGGCATTTATTTTTTCAGCTTAAATTTCAGAGTTATTTTGATAATGTCTAGGGTTTCCTTTTTTGTTTATACATTTTTAAGCTATAATTTGATGCTGTTTTAAAAAAAATTCTTATGTCTGTATTCATATTTAACATTTACTTTTATATAGAACATATCAGTGTTGGACTTTATTATAACCAAGTCTTCTATTTTGTTTTTTCTTATAACTATTTTAATTTTCTCATTTATTTTTCTTTCATTACATGTACTAATGTTAAGTATTTAAAAGACCAGTGCAATGTTACAATTATTAATGTACTGCATTAGCATTTATGGTATTTGTTTCAGAACAAGCATTTATTAAGCATTGGTAAAACAGTATACAAAACTTTACTGCTGTAAATGTTCTTACACTCTTTTCTTTTTCCCCCTATATTTGTGTACTAGGTGGTTGTGAATGCCCTTTTAGGAGCAATTCCATCCATCATGAACGTGCTTCTCGTTTGTCTTATATTCTGGCTAATTTTCAGCATCATGGGAGTAAATCTGTTTGCTGGGAAGTTCTACTACTGTGTTAACACCACAACTGATGAAAGGTTTGAAGTCGACCAAATCAACAATTTTAGTCAGTGCGAGGAACTCATAAAAAACAATCAAAGTGCCCGATGGAAAAACGTGAAAGTTAACTTTGATAATGTAGGATTTGGGTATCTTTCTTTGCTTCAAGTAGTAAGTGATCACTCTTTGTTATATTACTCTTATTGTTTTTATGTAATAGTAAAAAGCAATTCTAGCAACAAAAGGAGAATACACATTTTTATCTGTGACTTAGTAATTTAATACCACTGCACTGATAATCGATTAGTCTTTCATACTGATCAGCAGTGTCTACTAAGAAGAATGAAGAACTTTTAGGACATCAGAGAGAACAAGCGTTCCCCTTCTATCTCTGAATGTTTCTAAAGTACTAGGGCTGGTATATAGTTATTTGATTATTTTCAGTGCTGAAAAGAAATCTGCATTAGTATAATTAAGTCACAGAAAAGAATTCCATGTAGAAAATGCTATCTCAGTGATGTGGCTGCCACCACTACAGTTACAAGATCTAAGAAACAATTTCTATCTAGAGAAGAAATTGAAGAAAAGTAACATTAGGTGCTATAGTCTATGAAATATTTTCCCTGCTATTCCTGTGCACAGGCACCCAAAGACAATATATGCAGAAAGGCTTATGTCTTCACTATCAAAAATTATGTTCTCAGAACATGAACTATCCCTGTGTGCACTGGACTACCTTACAATCTATCCAGCTAAGAAATTGCAGGACTCTAACCTGAATTGTGCACAATGAGCAATCTGTCTCTTTGAGGTCTAATTCTGAGAATTAATTTTCATTTTTAATGTTTTAAAATAAGTTTCTAACTTTTCTATTGGCATAAGAAATCTTATTAATGCAGACTGTTAACATGATGCAGTGGCATTGACATGGGCCTGCCCAGGTTCTAAAACAATAAATCTGAGCACTGGTAACTGCTTCTCTGATCAAACAGCGCATCTTGTTTCATGACTCTGATAACAATGATGATTTGAAATTCATTATGATTATTTACTGTCATATCAGGAAGAGCAGAGAAGGACTAACAGAATTCAGGAAATACACAAAGGAATGCAGTTTGACATTAATAACAAAATTTGAATGGAAAGACTGTGAATATTGTTTTCTGTCTGATTTTTGAAATTGCTAGAATCTCCACTGTGGAAGGAGGGTCAGTATGCTTTATTAAACATGGTCACCTGAGAAGGATGCCAGCAAAATTCCTTTCAAGTGGTTTGCATCTCTTCTTTCAGTATTAGCTTAGCTTATTCTGGGACAGGTATAAGATAAGGTACATTTTTTCCTGGTTTTATGGCCCCAATCTGTACCTTCCCACTACTTCACAATGTCATATATGTTCCAGTGTCTCAACTACGCATAGCTTATTTCCACTGAAAAGCAGAGAATATTTTTTTCCTCAGAAAAATATATTTCTTACAGGAAAATTTAGATTCTTGGATTATTGCATTGCTCTGGGAAGCAAGTTGGGTAAAATTTCCAATTGTACCCATGTACTCATGCTTCCAAAGGAAAAAATAATCATTACCAAAGAGGGACCTAGCTCTCATGAGAGGACAAGACAGCTGTTTTTAAAGTATCTGCAACACAGAAATTCTGCATAGATATGAAATACTTGCTGTGTTGATTGAGTTTTTGTGCGAGTAGAATTTCAGAGGCATCACCGTATATTTTCACTTTTTTGTACTACTACGATGCATGTAGATGTGTAAAAAGATTTTTATTCAACATTCAGGGGGGGAAAAAAAGAAAAAGACACTTTTGTCATTCCATGAAACAAATACTTGAAACTGCATCTTTTAGGGTTTGATAAGTAAGTCACTAGTAGTGATTCTGCATGTATGGAATGATACATGTCCTAGACTACAGCAAAGAAAGCAAGTATCAGCTTGATTTTCAGCTAATGCTTTAAATGTGAAAAATCTATGTGGTTGTTTTTTTTTTCACTCTTAAGAACAGAATTAAGGCCATAATTCATAAATGTTTCTCAATATGTTTACAAGGTGATTTTCACTTCAATATTTAAAGTACTTTGGAAGAGGAACTGGTAAAGGATTCTAATGCTGTTGTGTTTAGAAGAAACATGAGAAGTGGATGGGTATGTCTTGATTTACATACCCTCCTTAATCAGCTTGTATTAATAGTAAAAATGAGTAAACCCTAAGAATTACTTTTAAGTATTTGTGAATATGTCAGAAACAAATATAAAGCTATGAAACTTGGATATTTGGCCAAAAATGTTAAAATGTTTGCCAAAATGGTAAAATTATAGTTGCTACTGGAAAAGCTTTCTGTGCAACCAGTGTGAACATTAATGGCTTCTTTTTTTTTTTACTTGATTAATTGAAAAGTCTACTGAAGTCATTTATTTCTACCCTCTAGCAGTCTCAAGTACAGACTTGTGTTAAGTTGTGTAGGTGGACCAAAGAAAGCAACCTCATAGAGGTGAATATCACTGTTCTAATGATAAGCTCAGTGATAAGTTTCAATGGATGAATTACAGATGAAAGATTCTATTGCAAGAGATTAGAAGCAACAGAAAGCTCTTACAATCCAGTGTTTTTTTCCATTATTCAACTTGTCCTCTGATTCAGACCTTTAAGCCAGTCAAAGAAGAATAATGTAAATTAGCTCAGCTTTTCTGTGTTACAGATAATACAATAAAAGCCTTTATTCTCTTCATCAGTAAGGTATTCTATCTTGAGATAATACTATTGGAAATACTGTTTTAATGCGAATTATACATCACACACACAGAATCACACAGAATCGTAGGGGTTGGAAGGGACCTCCAGAGATCATTGAGTCCAACCCTCCTGCCAAAGCAGGATCCCTACACCAGGTCACACAGGTAGGCGTCCAGGTGGGTCTTGAATATCTCCAGAGAAGGAGACTCCACAACCTCCCTGGGCAGCCTGTTCCAGTGCTCTGTCACCCTCATCGTAAAGAAGTTCTTGCGCACATTGGTGCGGAACTTCCTATGCTCCAGCTCCAACATATATATATATATATATCCAAACAAGAACAAACCCAAACTCTAAGCCCTGGTGCTGAAAAACTTCAGATTTTTTTTTTCTTTTTTGGTATAAATTTGAGTATTTTTCTGACCCTGAAGAAAATCATCAGAGCAAAAGCTGAAGAAATTCCTTTCAGAACTTTCACACATCAGTAAGTGAAGAGGAACAGGCTGATGTACACAAAGAGATGTAGCATCTATCTGCCTTGAAAATTTTATGGTATTATTTCTTTTTAACTTAAACCCAGTGTTTGCATTTTTTGGTAAGTAGATCTTCTGAAGACCTTTTATCTAGGATAAAATGTGGCAAATTACTCTCAAAGCACAGTACCACATTATTCTGTTATTTCTGTCAAAGAAATGTACTGTTGCCACTCTGGCTTTACTTCCAAATTCATTGGAAATTATCCATCATGAGAATAATTTATGTACTTCTAACTATAGTAGCTTGGGAGAATTTTGTTTTGTTGTTTTCTAGCTACTTTTGAACCTACGTTTGAATTTGTCTTTCAAATTTCCTTGGGGAAAAACATTTAGAATAAGTGTAATCTTTGAACTCAATGAATTATTTCTGATTATGTGTCACTGATGAGATACAATATATTTATATATATACTAATAAGAAACTCAGATTTTGATCTCTCTGTCATATTTGTGTGTTTTCTAGCTCAGCATGCACAAATAATACCTTATTTCTGTTAAGCAAGATCTGTTGCAGAAAATTTGAGCCTAGCAAAACTGGGCCTAAGCTGCTACTGAATGCATTAGGAATAACACTCAGTAAATTTGGAGCTTTGATACTGAATCTCTGGTTCAATTATTTGCTATTGCTCAGGCAACGTATTTAGAAAACAGAAATTCTCCCACTGAACTGAGACTTCTGCTTTGGAATCTTTTTTTTTTTACAGAATCTTTTTTTTTTCCCCACAGTTAAATAGTTAAATTCATAACTGTTTTTGTATAATGATGATAGTGACTGTTTCCTAATGATTTACAGGACGGATCTAGAAGAAAAACAAATACTATGATGAGGCAGTGGATTTTATTGAAATTTCATTAAGTTTGGGAATTTGTTCCTTCACTTCTTCAAGACTGATAAAATCTTATTGTTTTGTGAAACTGGATTGTGGCAAATATAGATTTTACTTCAGACATTTTGAAATACATGAAAGTAATGCTATCTTTATATGTTCCCATCTTCACACTTTTTTTGTGTTGACTAATAATGATAATAACATAAATGTTGTGATAGTTCTTCCTATCTTCTTCCTTGCTCTAATTGAAACACGCTCTCTTACTGATGATGATGAAACTAACAGTTTAATTTTAAGCTGTTTTTTTCCTTTCACCCTAGTTTAGTCAAGGATATACTTACAAATTTACAAAAAAAAACTTTTGGTTTGCCTGAAAGATGATACACAATGACCATCATATGTATGAGAGACAATGGCGTGCCCCTCACCAAAGAGCCACTCCATCATTTGCATCATCCTTCAGATGTAAAAATATGCATATTACTTGCATTTAGTGTTTGAGGTCAAAGAGCTGACTACAACCACAGTCATGACTTTCAAAAAAATGCAAATAATATAACCAGACAGAAACAAAAGTAAATTCTGTAAGGCATATGAAGTAAGCATCCTGCTCTATTTAGACCTGCTGAGGTCTCAGCTGAAATAATGAGTCCAGTTTTGGCTACCATTTCAAGAGATAAAGTGATGAACGAGGGCACAAAATAATGAGAATGATCTGAGTTTTGGACAAGGTCTGCATGGAATGATTGAAGGAAGAGTGAAGATGTGAAGATTATTTAGCCTAAAGAAAAGGCAGCAGAAACCAGTTTGCGAAGAACTATTACCAAAGAATGATTGGTACTGTGTTCTCTGTCTGTAACAACTATGACAAGGGATAGCTTTAAATGGTAACAGTAGGATTTAAATGTTGGAAACAATAAATACAAGTGCTAATATAAATATTTTTGAGAAGGCTAGTTTCCATCCTTGAAAGTCTTTGAGAGCAATTTAAACCTCTATCAGGAATTAAATGATGCCTTGCAGTTCAAGTATTCCACAAGGACTTTAAATTCATCCATCTCTTTAATTCTACTTGTTTCAATTTTTTTTGTGATGGTTTGGTCCTCTAACATCACACTTTGATTTCACAATTGCACTCTAAGTTGCCTGAATCCTTTTTTTTTCTTTTTGTGTTGGCTCCAAATGTGGAACTCACTGCAAAATGGATTTGCTCCTTTTTAGTATTCCACTGTTTTAAAAGCATAAGGCAACACTTTTTAAAATAAAATGATTCCTTTTCATTTAAAATCCAATGCAGGATGATACCAGCTGCTTTGTATGATGCATAAGCAAAGCTTTTTTGATACCTCTGATAGAAACTAAACTTCAAGATGTTGGAGATATAGCAATAACCATAGATTAAGAATGTTCCCATCCTGATTTGTTTCTATGACTAATCTCTATGACAAGGAATATGAATGAACCTAAGATCTACAGCCTTGTTTAGTAAAGTTGTAATGAGGATTAAATGATCAAGAACACTCTCAGTTGTTGGTTTTATTCTGTCCGTGACTGATTGATTGCTGCTTGGAAATGCTGCCTAGTCCATGACTGTTTCAAAAGAGTAACTAATTGCTACAATAGAGAAGATGAGTTTGTCTTTCTAATGTGTAGATAAGGCAATCTACATCTCATCTCAAAAACAAAACTTTATACATATGGATTAGAGTCAATAGCTGTAAAAGTTCATTAATTAAATATTTGAAGCACATAAAGCAAGTTCTGTTTTTACAAGATCATCCTAAAACATAGTTGAGGGTTATAGCCTCCATAAAACATAATGCATTTAGAATTTACAGAATCACTAAATCAGGTAAAATCTTTTAGGCTAGATACAAATCAAAATTCTCCTTGATACTACAGTGTTTATCTTTTCTGTCCTAATCAAAACTTTGGTTCCCTTGATGTCATCCCTTCTGATGACATCAGTAGTTACTGGTGGTAACTGAGTTACAAAGCCACGGATATGGCTTTGATAAGCATTTACTCTACTAAAATGACACTGCATTCTTGTGATAAATAATTAGATATAATTACATATTGTGCTTAATATGCTTTTATAGAGACAAACAGGGTACACGACAGTGTATCTTACAAGCAGTTTTAAAGAAAGCCAAAACACAAAAATGTGATAAATCTTGTGTATGTTATAATGCCTGGTGCCGTATTAAGTTGCTGGAAATAGTTAGATGAATTGTCTTAAAGTTATATTCTTAAATAGGTGTGTACTGTTTACAGGCTACATTTAAAGGCTGGATGGATATTATGTATGCAGCTATTGACTCGAGAGACGTAAGTACTGAAAATATTAGTACATTCGTACTGCAGTATTATACATTAGTATAAGTACATTTTATCCTTGACACATGTCTATCAACAAATGTATCTTTATATATCTTCCAAAAGTGAATAATATGCATACAGGAGGATGAAACAGAATCAAATGAGCTAATATGAGATTCTGCTGTGGCAAATTATTGTAACAAATTTGAATGCAAACAGTCAGATGCTGACATTAATAGATGGAATGGACAAAAATATATTGATATAAGTGACAAGGAAATAAAAGATATTTTGTCCAAGACTGCTGCTTGTTCAGTTCAAATTTTCATATGAAGTCTTAAGAATGATATTTCATATTCTTTCCTCAGGTGTTACAGCAACCCAAGTATGAAGACAACTTGTACATGTATTTATATTTTGTCATCTTTATCATTTTTGGGTCTTTTTTCACCCTGAATCTGTTCATTGGTGTCATCATTGATAACTTCAATCAGCAGAAAAAGAAGATAAGTATCATTTCATTTCTCTTCTAAAGATATTAGTGCCTTCCTATAAGTGCATGATATATGGAATGTGTCAAAACCGAAAAGCTGAAGAATACCGTAATATAAAATCTTACCCAGATGTTGCATACATTAACTTCGTAAGATTTTACACTGTAATATACAATACACACCTTTCTCCTTTCTGTTTTCAATGTTCAGTTTAATCTTCCTCAAATCATCTGCTTTTGCATGCATAAACTAATAAAATACTGTTACAGAATCAATTCCCTGACATACGCCTGTACGCTAAAGCACTCATAATTCTTCATTTTTTTCTTTGTTATTTGTAGTGATTTTACCAGCACAAAAAGCTATTTGATTGTGACAAATAAATCATTACACCATTGGTCTCTTACAAATGCTGTTTTAATGATCATAGTATTCAATGGCTCTCCCAAATTCTATTCTGTAGCACTGAATTGAATGGTGATTTGTAGCTATTGTAGGTTACAAAGGATGCCTGTTTTTACTTTCATAGTGCAGCTGTGAATCTCACTGATATGGATGGTCTGAGTATCAGCTGTTTATCTTTAAAACCAACTTATCAAATAAATGGTTATATTGCAGACACTGAGATTTGATAACTAAGAGATCTTCCTCAATTTAGTCTTTATGATTTTCAGGAAATTCTGTCTTTCAGGTTTCATTTAAAATTAATATGTAGCTCATACTCATGATATTTTTTATACTTACCTCTTTTAATGTGTTAACTCTGTGAACATAGTAAGGTTAGTTTTATGTCAAGCAACAGGACCTAGATGACATTTTCTGTGAGTTCCATAAATTATAGGTACTTAAGTAGTTTCATATTACTCATCTGCAGTATTTCCACATGATGAGGAGAAATTAAGCCAATACAAGATCTATAGAATCAGTTAGGATTCAAGTTGAATATACATCTAATATTTATCAAATGAATTCAAAGGCTTTTTTTTTTTTTAATGCAGAAGAAAGAATGATCTTTTGGATCATTTGCATATCAACAATACCATATATGTAACTAAAACAAGTGCAATAACATGAACTTTATCTTTACACTGATTTAACAAGATGGGCAGTCCCAAAACACTAATGAACATCATCTGTCTTTGAAAATATTTGTGCCATTTCAATTTTCTGGAAAAAGAAACAAACTTGCATGCTACAAACAATGTTTACTAGCACAAATTCTCCTTACCGTTTTTCATCAATAATAGTATTGAATTCTCAAAAGCTTTTGTCTGACTGCTGCTTCACCAAGAATAGCTTAGTATGGAAGTTAGTTTTCTCAAGCCATTGAAGCTGGCCATTCCATTCTCTTTTAACTTTCTGTTGACTCTAATATAAAAATGCCAGTGATCTGTGCCGATGTTAGAAGGTGTCCATGCTGCATAACAACCTCTGGATTCTCTGAAGATGTTTTAATTTCACATGGAAGGTTAGCAGAAACAACAAACATCAGTTTTCTCACTGAATCTACTGTCATTTCTCCTGGAGTATTTGGTGCATTTTAACAAGACAATCACAGTAACACATATATAATAAATAAATGTGTTAATAACATTTCACTTTAAAAGCTTTTTCAACACTGCATATAAATTTGATTGTAACCAGCTTTGATTTCATGTTTTTACTTTGGAGGTCAAGACATATTTATGACAGAAGAGCAGAAGAAATACTACAATGCAATGAAAAAGTTGGGATCCAAAAAACCACAAAAGCCTATACCAAGACCAGGGGTAAAATTATTTCTATACATCAGGCCTATAGCTTCATATGAAGAGCTCATTTTTTATCAGTATAGAGAGAGACTGTACTCATTTACAAATTATCATTAACTTAACTGATTTATCAGTCAACAAAAATGGAAAATGCATACTGCTCAGCAACCTATAAGCAACGTATCTTCTTTCAATAACTGTATTTAAAGTTACCTGCCATTCTCTTGGTTTATCATCCATCAGTCATAGTGCATTATAAAATCCTTATACATTGAAACTACTTGGTGAATTTTATTTTTTCTTCATTTCCTGGATTTGCTGTGTTATGTTTCCTGAAAAATTCAAGCAAAAATGTTCAGAATAAAAAGCAATAATTAGATGTTTGGTCAAAACGTAATGATTTCCCATTCAATTACTTGAGATCATTTTAAAAGGAATGCAAAGATAATGAAGTCAAACACTCCAAAGTTGTAATACAGAAGTGAAACTGATTACATGATTTCCATGAATCCATTTTCATGGCTATGCTTAAAGGACTGTCTTTAATCACACAATCTCACTCTATGTTTTTCTGTAAGCACTCAATTTTATTCATTTCCCAGAACAGAAAGTGTATGAGGCCAAAAAAAAAAAAAAAAGGAAAAAGATATAATGATGCATTCAAAACCCAACATGTCATGATTATGCCACGTAGCATACAAAACAAACAAAAACTAAAAAACAGGCTGAACTAATCTGTTGTATTCACTTTGATTAATCTATTTACATTTCCTATATGTTTTTATGGAAGCCTTATTGGTTTTACTACATGTATTTTTCTGCTTTCTTCTAATAGGAAAAGAAAAAAATAATTACAAACTGTAATGGATGTTTTACTTTTTTTTTTTTTTTTTCAGAACAAGTTTCAAGGAATGGTCTTTGATTTTGTGACACAGCAAGTATTCGACATTAGCATCATGATTCTTATCTGTCTTAACATGGTTACCATGATGGTAGAAACTGATGACCAGAGTAAAGAAATGGAAAATATTTTATACTGGATAAACTTGGTGTTCATTGTCCTTTTCACTGGAGAATGTGTCCTGAAATTAATTTCACTCCGCCATTATTATTTCACTATAGGCTGGAATATTTTTGATTTTGTCGTCGTCATTCTCTCAATAGTAGGTAAGTCTCATTTATTAACCTATAAAGAGGGTAAAATGAATACAAATTGAACTTTTACTCAGTAGTACTATATGGCTGGCTTTTGCTATTTCAAGGCTTCTAACTAAATCTTGCATGTTCTTATTTTATCCAATAATTTACCTAATCATCATAATTGTGGTAATCATACAAAATACAATGCACTTGTAAATATTAACTATAACTGGTAGAAAGAAATTATGCAAGTGCAAGATACAGAATATTTTTAATTGCTGCATAGAACATCAATTTTAAAACTATTTGTCTAAATTATCACTATGATATGGAGAATATGGTAATATATTCTTGTATATTTTTCCTCCTATTTTAGGTATGTTCTTAGCTGAGATGATTGAGAAATATTTTGTGTCTCCTACTTTGTTCCGAGTCATCCGACTTGCCAGAATAGGTCGCATCCTGCGTCTCATTAAAGGCGCAAAGGGAATCCGCACTCTGCTTTTTGCTCTGATGATGTCTCTTCCTGCTTTGTTCAACATTGGCCTGCTGCTCTTCTTGGTCATGTTTATTTATGCGATATTTGGCATGTCCAACTTTGCCTACGTTAAGAGGGAAGCTGGAATTGATGACATGTTCAACTTTGAAACATTTGGCAACAGCATGATCTGCCTATTTCAAATTACCACATCTGCTGGCTGGGATGGCTTGTTAGCCCCAATTCTTAACAGTGGGGAGCCGGACTGTGACCCTAACAAAGCTCACCCAGGGAGCTCTGTTAAAGGTGACTGTGGCAACCCTTCGGTTGGGATTTTCTTCTTTGTCAGCTACATCATCATATCCTTTCTGGTGGTGGTGAACATGTACATTGCTGTCATTCTGGAGAATTTTGGCGTTGCTACTGAAGAAAGCGCTGAGCCCTTGAGCGAGGATGACTTTGAGATGTTCTATGAAGTCTGGGAGAAGTTCGATCCAGATGCAACGCAATTCATGGAATTTGAGAAATTGTCTGATTTTGCAGCAGCTCTTGAGCCTCCTCTTCACCTTCCCAAACCAAACAAGGTCCAGCTGATTGCAATGGATCTGCCTATGGTAAGCGGTGACAGAATTCACTGCCTTGACATCTTGTTTGCTTTCACAAAGCGTGTGCTAGGGGAAAGTGGGGAGATGGATGCCCTCAGAATACAGATGGAAGACCGATTTATGGCATCAAACCCTTCTAAAGCTTCCTATGAACCGATTACAACAACGTTAAAAAGAAAACAAGAAGAAGTATCTGCTGTCATTATTCAACGTGCTTTTAGACGCCACCTATTAAAACGAACAGTAAAACAAGCCTCCTTTATCTATAACAAAAACAAAACTGAAGGAGGGGCTGGTCTGGGCATTAAAGATGAAATCCTTATGGACAAGTTAAATGAAAACTCATTTACAGAGAAGACTGATATAACTGCATCAACAGCAGTTTGTCCACCTTCTTATGATCGCGTAACAAGGGCAGTCAAAGAAAAGCATGAAAAGGAAGACAAAGATGTTCAGAAATAAAAATAGATAGCAAGCAAAATCATCTATGTGCAAAGTAGTTCATAGCCTGCAAAGGTCATGTGTTTGTGTCAACAGGACTTCTGCTGGAGGTCTATGCCAAACTGACAATTTTTACAAACATACTATACATTAAAGGTCAGTGCCTATTAAAAGACAGCGCCCCCTCATCAGTAACTGTGACTGTGACATGGGGAAACAACATTGACAGGATTTAACTGTTCTCACTACCAGCTGACACTGCTGAAGAGAAGAGAAAAAATGGCTACTCAGGCTGTAGGGACCAGCTAAGGAGTGCAAACCAAGTTCTAGTTGTGTGTTTAGAGTAAAACAATACAATAACTGTATCCACTGTTTGCATTTCAACTGCCATATACATCATATTTTTACAGATCTGTGTTGGTGGATTCATCTTTTTTTTATTCATATGTTGTTTGTTATATGTAACTATTTTTGTAAATGGGTCTTCTGTTGGGAAAGGGAGTCAAGCACTACTTTACAGGTATAAGAGCCAGGTGTTCTGCTATGCGACTAATATACACACAGAAATGATTTGCATGAAGGCATGCTGCACTTATAGATCATGCATGAAAATAACATTAAGTCACAAAGAACAACTGATTTTAGCTCAGTGTTTCTGGAAAGGAATAATAAATTCTGAGGTGCTTAATTAATGTATTCATGTTGTATCGCGTCCGAACCAGTCTTGGTATGCCTGTAAAGTCCCCTGTAAATCACAAAAACAGTAAAAGCAGATATTTATTTATGAATTTATTTATTTATTTATTTACTTACTTACTTATTTTGCATAGACCATTAAGTTTCAGAAAGTACAGATTTCTTTCTGGGTCTGGAGTCACAGATTCTGTCTTTGTCAAATGTCTTTCTGCATAAAAACACTAAGTGAACCTGCCCAAACTGCCAAATTGATCAGAAAGAGTCTTTAATAATGTTGTTCTGCTTTATCCTGCAGTATTGTTTAGCCATCTTCAGCTCTTGGTAAGGTTGATGTTGTATGTTAATGAAAAGTCCTCTGCTATGTAAATAGTAATTTTTAATCTGTGGTGCATGTTTGAGCAAACAGATAATGACCTGAGCACATTTATTGCATCAAATATGTACCACAATAAGTGTAATGTGCAAGCTTTCAACAGGTAAAATTGTGTACTATCTACCATTATAGACAGTTTGGATGCTACCAATGCATGTTTATATTGCCTATGCTGCTGTTCCTTTGACTGTCCAGGATTCTTAAAAATGGGAAGCCATACATCAAAGATAAATCAAGTAAACTATTCAACAAGACTTCATTCCTCCATACCATTAAGCAATATTTTGCAGCTATTTAGGAGCTTATTTGATTTACATTTTTGAATTTTCAGTGAAAAGCATATAGTGTATATCTAAACTGTACAGACATTGAAAATTACTAGACCTGTTGAAAATAATGTTAGAATTTTATAAGCAAATATAAATACTGTAAAAATCATTTTATTTTCTTTTTCAGCATTATGTACATACAACAAGAACTGAATTTTATCTTCAGGTTGACTCCACACCATTTCTTTTTACTTTCTGTCCGCAGCACTTTTTCACAGAAGTACTCCAGAGAACATGATATGACTAAGAGAACAGATAGCTGTAGGTCTTATTTTTGTTTACTATATTTGCAAACATGTCAATTCTTTATGCAAAATAAGTTCATAATTTGCTTCTAAAACTCTAGTTATTTTGTTTTTGTTTTTTGAAGTTGGAAAAAGATGTAAAGTGTTAATTGAATGTTTAAGCAGTGCCTGCATAACAGTGTTTCAAATACACTCTTACTTTTGCAGAATCCTGTTTTTTTCTCATATTTACACACTTTTAAAAAAAATTATTCATAGTGCAGTTCTAAATGTTATCATGGGTCCACAATATTTTTTTCACAAAGAGAAAGTAGCAGAACCATATAATCAAACACATCGGGACATTTTATGTTTCTTACACAGGAAAATTAAATATAGATAACTTTTATTAAAATTATTGGAATACTATATTAGTGAACTGCATGCAGGAAAATGCTACTATTACCCTAAGTGAAGCTAAATAACATTATTAATGTGCCGAAATAATAAAGATTACATTTTTTATTGTATGCTCCTTTTGTCGTTATTATCTGACAATAGTTTAAAAACAGTATGCTTTTAAAAATTTCTTATTAATGCATGTCAAATACTGAGCATGATGATTCTGTGTTTCTACAGTACTGCACAGAGTAACTCCATGAGCCACTTCCTGCATGGGAGTCCTCAACAGACAAGTATTACAGCTGTCCTGAATGTGTCCTAGGAGGCTCACAGGTAGTAAACTGAATATTATTTAATATTCTACCTACAGGCTTTAAAACTTTGCTTTTCTCAAAGAGGTAACTTTTAAGACAGATGAGAATTATGTCACTATCATTTCAGTTTACAGGTAATAGGTAAACAAAAATAATTGTTTCTCCTACCTATTTCAGGTTTTCAATGTCAAAGAAGCTGAAGTGTTGCTTCAGTACAGGTAGAGTACCTTGAAATTTTTTAGGAGATTTCTTTGAAGGATCATCCTGGACAAGGAAAAAAATTATTTTTACATAATACTTCCTTAGCAACCTGGGACTTTATAAGCGATGGGGTAGAACCATATGTGCTGTATTCATTAGAAAATCTTACTCAAAGCAGTCGGCTTAGAAAATCAGCTTCGCTTAATAATTCAGTCCAACTTTGAATTAGTCATACCTACTTCATGCATTTCTACAGGCTTGGGGCAGAGTGGCTGGAGAGCTGTGCAGAGGAAAAGAATCTGGGGATATTGATTGAAATTGTTCAGTCAGGGGAGGAGGAGACTCACCGTCTCTCTCTCTGCAACAGCCTGAAAGGAGGTTGTAGCAAGGTGGGGGTCAGCCTCTCCTCCCAAGTAACAGTGACTGGATAATAGGTATAATCCTTAATTTGCACCAGGAGGAGGCTCAGGTTGGATATTAGGAAAAATTTCTTCTTAGAAAGAGTGGCGAGGTGTTGGAATGGGCTGGCCAGAGAAGCAGAGAGGTCACCGTCCCTGGAGGTGTTCAAGAACCACAGGGATGTGGCACTGAGGGACGTGGTTTGTGGGCATGGTGAGATGGGTTGGGGATGATGGGATGAACTTAGCCATCTTTTCCAACCTTAATGGTTCTTTGATTGCATTCTCTGATTCTATGACTGGTTTGCTCCTTTTATTAAATGTCATTACTGTTGGATCTTCTAGAGAATGCTTTGCTTATGTGTTGGAGGGGCAGCACATCCCTCCTAAAGCAAAGCCATTCAGCAAGAATTATTTCTGATGCTTGGACACAATGGACGGCGCCTTCAGGCCAGATCAGGGAAAACCTGATTCTTACTACACTATTCCAACTCTAATTCACTTGGGTGGAAGAAATGGGGGGGAAAAAAAGAGAGACCTTTCTATATTTGATTTTATTACATTGCCGTTTCATTGCTGGAGAGCTTTACAGAGCCTAAAGTGCTCAGTGCTGTGGTATACAACAACATAACGGGAGCACGAAGCAGTCGGAACAAATATAACAGGCAGCCATGTAGAATCCCGAGTTCACCAGCAACGGGCGCCACCAGGAAACCGGCCGGAGGAGGCTGCACCTGCAGGGCCGCGGCTGGGCGCATCGAGACGCCTCGGAAAGAGCCGGGCAGGACCCAGCCCAGCAGCCATCGCAGGCAACCCCACCAGGGCTTGTCCAAACCCGCCCTTCCCGGCCTCGCAGCCAATGCTAACAGCCTCTCTGAAGTGGTTCCCGCCCCTCTCCCCTGAGCGTCCGGCTTGTTCCGGCGCTTGCACAGTTTTTCTTCCCGTGTCTCTCCCGCCTCCTTTCTCTTAGAGCCAATGGTAGGGCGCGCTCCCTCCAGCCAGCCAATGGCAACGTGCCGCTGGGCTCTTCCCCGCCCCTTCCGGCGGACTCGCTCTGGTGGCGTTGGCTAGCAACGGCGGAGGCGATGGACGCAGCGGTGCAGCAGGTGCGTGCCGCGGTGCCGGGGGAGGGAAGGCGCTGAGGGCAGCGGGGCAGCTCCAAGCGGGGTGAGGCGTTTGCGTGAGCGAATCGGGTTCGCTTCTCTCGCAGGCCCTGCTGAACTACTACTGCCAGGAATGCTACTTCCACCACGTCCGGGCCGCGGCGGAGGAGGCGCTGGGCCGGCTGGGCAGCGACCCGGTGTTCCACTTCTACCGGGCGTACGGCGCGCTGCGCACAGGTAACGCGGAGCGCCGCCTGCCTGCTGTGGCGACGCTCGGGCCTTGGGCGCTCCACGATGTCTGTGAGCCGCGCGCGTGTGGTGCTTAATGAGTCCTCCCACCCCCATGTTCGAATGAGGAGGTAGTTGTGAGAGAGGTGCTGGAGAGAGGAGTGATGCGGCTCCGTGTTTCTCAGTAACGCTGTGGGCATCAGTCAGGCAAATAGTTTCTTTGGAGGGAATCTGCAACCTAACCGTGTGCCCAGTGCTTTGTGACACAAGAATTGGTTGGTTTCAGTGCAGCTGTGCCTAACGTTGTACCCATCTGCACCTCGGGAGCTGGGGGCTGGTACCAGTGGGGTACTTTTACAAGCTTGATTAACAGAAGCCATGTTTCAGGCTGGCTGATCTAACACATGACTTCAGGTTCTCTGTACTGAAATGCTTTTTTGTTCCTTGTGTTTGTTTGAAAAGTGTGCACAAACAGCTGAAAATTGACGTGATTGATGAGGGAAAATATATAAAAAGAGTTGGGAAAAGCACAGAAATAAAAATTGAGTCAGGAGTTTTTGATACTGATTTTCTCTGTACTCCCAAAGACTTTGCAGCTTATTTCATTCTTGTTATCACTAGGTGATGTCCAAGAGGGTATTCGACAACTGGAATCCATTAAAAGCAAACAGGAGGTGTCACTTTGTGCAATGATGGCACTGATCTATGCCCACAAAAAGAGCCCTAACCCAGGTATGCTCATGAAAACAATAACGGTTTATATTTTTAACAGCTGTGTGTGAAGACTTGAGAGTTGTAGATGAATTCTGTGTAACTTCAAAGGGTGTACCCCAACTTTGCTTTTAACAAAATATCTAGTACTTAAAAATTTATCAAGACTATAAATAAAAATATCAAAATACAAAACTGTGAAGAGTTAAGTCTAAATCTTTAAACACTGAAAAACTCATTTACCCGCCAAGGTGAGAAATATCTTATGGAGAAAGAAATTAAAATCAGGTTGCTTTCACTTCTTATTTCCTACTGTCTGTCTGTTATCAGTCCTTCTGAGTTAAACTGCAAGTTATTAGTAAGTCATGAAAGCCAGACCATTAATGTATTTCGAGTTATCCTGGTGAACATTGAATGAATGAGTGAATTAGTTCTGCTCTTATTTTTGTCTCCATGGGCTAATGCTTTAAGATCATGTATTTCAGTACTCTCTGAAAAAATCATAGTAATGAGAGTCAGACATTTGATTTTAACAGTTCTTCATAAAGACCAGAAAATAACGTGGGCTAAAGAAAATATTTGGCATTTTTCCTTTCAGATAGGGATGCTATTCTAGAGTTGGATACAAAACTGAAGGAGCAACGAAAAACAGCAGGACAGCAGGCTCTCTACTTCGCTGGCTTATTTTTGTGGCATCTTGGTCGTGAAGACAAAGCCCGGGAATACGTTGATAGGGTGATCAAAGTTTCTGGTGGTGATAAAGAGGTAGCCTTTTTATTTCTATGTAAAGTAGTAAGAGGATTATGTATATACTATGATGTTAGGCTTACTACACCAATGGTATTTTGATGTTCCCTTGATGAACTTTGTGTTTTAATACTTTAACATCATAGTTGCATTTGACAGGGATGAATAAAATTGCTAGTGACTTTTTTGAACATATTAATCGTCAGTTAGTAAATCAAAGTTCTGTGTTGACCAATGGAGGTAATTTATAGTTATGTCAGTTTTGTTCTTGCTAGGAGATACCATGATCAGTATCAAAGCAACAACAAAAAATTGATGATGTCAGTAGAGGGAGTGTTATCTCCTCTGAATCTACAGATTCAGAAACCCAAAGGGTTGGGACAGTTTCAGCAGTTGTTAAAGGCCTTTACCTGAATGTAATATAAAACTTGTGTAGCTGTTGTATGCAGCTACATCTTCCGTGTTTATAGAGACACTGACAGTTACTGTTTTAGGAATCTTTAATTCTGCTTAGTTTGTTAATCTAGGTTAGCTCCATTGTTGCCTCTAATCCTTTAAGTTATTTATTCCTTTAATTATTAAATTAATTTGAGTTTGAATAAATTTATTAATGAATTATGAATATTTTGAGTTGTGCACTGGTTATAATTTCAATCATTTATATTAGATTATTAATTAAAAGCTTCTGTCTTTGATCTCTCTTTAAGTCTTATTTTACAGTACGGTTCTTTCCATTTATTGTTCTACATAGCATACTTCTTTGTAATTAATTGACTAATAAGAGCACCAATGAATACAAGATTTTTTTGCAGGGATTGATTCTGAAAGCATGGCTTGATCTCACTTGTGGGAAAGAAACTCATATTAAAAAAGCTGTGAAGTACTTTGATGAAGCGCTGCAGGAAGGGAATGATGTTTTTGCTCTCCTTGGTAAAGTACGTTTACTTTGATTTTAACACTTTCTAAATGTGTTAATTTTTCTAGCAGAGGGCCACAAAGATGGTGAAGGGCCTGGAGCATCTTCCCTATGAAGAAAGGCTAAGTGAACTGGGTCTGTTTAGCCTTGAGAAAAGAAGACTGAGAGGGGACTTGATGCTGGTCTATAAATATCTAAGGTGTGGGGGGCAGAGTGCCAGGCCAGACTCTTTTTAGCAGTGTGTGGAGACAGAACAAGGGGAAACAGACAGAAACTGCAGCATAGAAAGTGCCGCACAAATGTGCGCAAGAATTTCTTTACGGTGAGGGTGACGGAGCACTGGAACAGACTGCCCAGGGAGGTTGTGGAGTCTCCTTCTCTGGCGATATTCAAGACCCGCCTGGACGCCTACCTGTGTGACCTGGTGTAGGGAACCTGCTTTGGCGGGGGGGTTGGATTCGATCTCTGGAGGTCCCTTCCAATCCCTACAGCTCTGTGATACTGCAACTTTTTGTTAATAATTAGAGCTTGCTAATGATTAGACCATGTGCAAGAAGTGGAGATAGAGCTCAGTCATTCTTTTTATTCAGTTGACTAGATTATTTTTTTTAAAAGCTTTTAGTAGGTCTTAGCAGAAATTAAGTGTGAGTCACTTACGCAATTATTTGAGGAATATGAAAGTTACCAAGCAATTTGAGTTCTAGCACAATAAAAATAGGTTACATTTGCATTTCCTGTGATAAACAGCCTGCTTTAAATAGTAGCTAATTGTACTGATTAGCCATGGTTCTTAAAGAATTCTCACTTTCTGTCCTGATGAAGACAAAAGGACAGGCAGCACAGTGGTAAATAAGCAATAACTGTTGAAGTGATAAGTTTTTTTCTTTGAGTGAAATTAGCTTCCAAGTGACACCTTAAGGCCCAATAGGCACCAGTGTAAAAAACAATGACTACAGGTGAAATGCAGTCAGTCTGAATGTAAACCAAAGGTATGATTTTTAGTATGTGCATAAGAAAAAAAAACTTTGAATTCATCTATTCACATGCAGGAAATGAGGCTTGGTAGCATCTGAAAACATGCAGGCCAGAGGAGTTTTTCACAGAAGACGCTTGTCCACATTATAGAATTACTATGGGCCGTAACAAAACAAACAAACAAACAAAAAAGTATACATAGTATATGGTTAAAACACTGTGCTGGGGTTGTCTGAATGTTTTTGTCTTATTAAAAGTTGTCATTATTCAATTGCAAATGCTTCTTTTGAATGTGGGATATAGAAGAATACAGCTCAGAGCAGTGCACAAAGTATTTGGGTACACGTGTACATGGCTGTATGGTTCAATTACCAGTACATTTAAAAGTGTTATTGCAATCAGATTTTAGGCAGATAATTCTCTTGCTCTTACTTAAAAAATTGTAACTTTTATGTTTGCACCGTGGCTCTCAAAAATATTAAATCAAGTGACATGCACACAATCACCTGGAATACAGTAAGTGAATTTTAAGTTTTGAAGTAAAGCTGAGGACATAAGCCCTAAGTTGATTTTTACTCAGCGGAACTCATCTTAAACTGTGATACTACTTCTGATGTAGTCTTGTACTTGGAGTGCTGTACAAAGTACTTAAATGTTGTTAAGTGTGGCAACAATGGCAACCTATGGGGACTGAAGATTTTGGCACATATCTCAAGTCTTGAATAAGTTGTGCTATCTATTCGTTATGTTCAATATCCTGAAATGTTTAAACTGCTTCAACAAAATTTGTCAAAAGCCACTAAAACAATCCCACTCTTCAGCTATATCTCCCTGTTTTTTTCATGTCAATGCTGTGCTGAAATTAAACTTGAAATAGAGGTGCTTACCCCATGCCGTATTTTACACTTCATCTTTTCATATTTCTTTTGTATGATAATTCTAGCTGATGCTGAAGTAAAATGCATATTGAAAAATGGTTTCTGTATGGAAGGAAATTCTGTATCTTCCCACTTCTGTGAGTGCACAGGATTTGATGCAATTTTTCTTCCTTCCATTAGACACAATATTTTGAGATCCGACAGAATTATTCAGGAGCTCTGGAAACGGTGAACCAGATAATTGCAAACTTTCCAAACTTCCTTCCTGCTTTCATAAAGAAAATGAAGCTACAGCTAGCCCTTCAGGACTGGGAACAGGCAGTTGAAACAGCACATAGGTTGAGTATGAACTAATACATTGCTGATAGTGCTTTTTACATGTTTGGACTGTAAGAATACTTTGAAAAAAGTTAGAACAGTTTTACATAAAGTATATTAAACAGAATGAACTTCAATAAGAGCCTAGCCTTGCAATTGTATGCGGGTGCTACATCAATACATGAACCCATTCTGCTGGGAAGAGGGAGGGTCTCTGTTGAGGCAGACCTGAAGTGCCAGATGCTGCAATTTCATACGAGGGGTGTGATTTAAAGTGATAGTGTGATACAAGTTATGACAGTTGTTCATGTTAACACTCTGTAAGGTTGTCCTCCTTGTACCTTGAGGTTGTGGGTTTTTTTTTAATTCTTCTTAGTATTTCTGTTAGAAATATTTTAGCTGGAAAGAAAAGTTCGAAGGTAATGTTACCAAAATGGGAGAAGTTCTATGAAAACATTTACATCTGAAGCTTTCTTGTAGCTTCACATATGGTAACATTATACTTACACCAGCTTAGTTTAGGAACCTGAAGGTTTCATTACTTTATTGTATACTGGGGAGATTCATCCAATGAGAAAAAGCCTTAAATCCATATTCAATTTCTATCATACGAGGTGAATAAAACAGGGTAATAATAACCAATATATTAAAAATATTTTGTTTTTACCACTGTGATAGATTTACCAAAGCTTTGAAAATGAAGGGAATATTAATTATTTTCACTGAAAATGATTGTGAATTAAAAAACCTGGTTAGGCTTCTTTAAATTCATGTTTTGTTTCTTTTTAGGCTATTGCAGAAAGATGCTCTCAATTTAGAAGCTACAAGAATGGAGGCCTTGTATTTTCTATGCAGGGAAGGAAACATACGTGAGGTGAGTCTTGTTGGTTGCAGACAGTTGAGCACAATGCAACCTTTGTTAGGGGTTAGTTCTTTCTTCCTCCACATATACTGTGTCTGTATCGTTCTGAAGCCCTAGCAAGATGTACAGATCTTGCTTGATGAGACTCTTCCATCAGCTCAGATTCAGCTCAAGTTATTCACATTTTGTGGAATATTTAGGGGATATACAGTGATCGATTACATTCTCCCTTTACTAATCAATGTATTTTTCTAGAAGTTGCAGTTTTTTAGAAAATCAATCTAACTTCTATCTGTGAACACTTCTGAATATGAATTTCAAAATACTGCTTTGCAGTAAAATATTTTTGGTGAAAATTATTTAGTGGCCCTAATCTGTTAATTCTTTCAGTGATGTCATTGATTTTTCTCTAAGGCTTCAGCACGACTGAGCGACCTACTTAGAGCATTGGACAGGTTGGAGCCGCGTAATTCACAGCTCCTCTATAAAATGGCTTTAGCCTTCAGCAGAACAGTGAGTATACTTTCTTTTTCTTCAGCAACTGACAAGTAACCACACATCATTTGTTTTATTTAACATTTGTACCAGAAAATGTGTTCTAATAAGTGCTTTCCAAAAGATTTAAATAAGTTAACATGTATGGCCTTTGGTAACTCAATTTGTTATAGTTTTGCATTCATTTACACTGTGAATTCAAATACTTGAGCAATGTCATTCCTAAAATGTTTTTATTACTTACTTTTTAAATGAGAAACAAGTTTTCAATGAAAATATGCTCAAATATCTCATAGAATGTTTAATAGCAGAAAGATTTGTTAAGCTTCATCATACAGCTTTGAAGTGCAAAGCTTCTTTAAATCCTTATCAGAACCCTTTTAAGAAGGCATTCAAAACAACTATCAACTGTGTGGAATTTTCTTTTATATGGTATTCTGTAATTGTTTGGACCCCAGCACACTTCACTGTTTGAGTTCTTATGGAATTACTACAGATTAATTTTATGTGAGGTTATGGGTTTTTTTCAACTGTTGCAGTAATATTAAATGTGCAGACTTGAAAATCTGAAATACCTTTATCTTTTCCTAACTGAATCTGGAGGGGGGAAAAAAAAAATTCAAACTTTAAGATTATTCTTACCTTTTAGTGTGGCCGGAACCAACTCATCCTTCAGCATACACAAGCATTAGTTGAAAGAGCATTTAATTTGGATTCTGACAATGCAGAATTTGCTACAGAGCTTGGCTACCAAATGATTTTACAAGGGAAAGTGAAAGAAGCTTTAAAATGGTACAAGACTGCTATGACACTTGATGAAACAAGTGTTTCTGCCCTAACTGGTAAAGTCTTAAACTTGTTTTTTATTTATTGCACTTAAGATCGGAGATGCTTTGTTTATCAAGTTTTCCTACTTCTGCTATATGAATAACAAGAACTATTACTGAATAGCATATGGTTCTTGTTTTGTGAAATTATTTTGCTAAGTATTTGTTAGATCTGCAGCGTTTGTACAGTGTTTATTCTTAGGAAGTTGTATTTTCATGTATTGTGACGGTTTCAATTTGTTTTCTTTTGCCGTGTATACCTGAAATTATATGGTATCTTCATTTAACACTTTTTTTCAGTACATGAGGCATTGCCTTAGGTTCCTTTATCTGGAATTACTTGAGAGTAAAAAAGTTTTTAAAATTTCATTAGTATCACTGAAGGCTAACTTTACTAGGGCTGTTTTTCTTTTCCTTCCAATTCTTGGCTCTGCTCTTTTGTGACATTACTACTTTGTGCAGTATTACGTTCTTGGCTTTCAGCAGGATGGTGCATACAGCATTTAAAATGCAGACGCAAGGTAACTTATTTTTTCTTATTACTTTGACTAGTGCAGTGCATATGGTGTACTCATTCCTTTTATTTTAATCACGATGCAAATCTGTATAGCAGATTTGCAGAAGCACATAACTGCAAAACACATGGTACTGCAGTGTTGTCACTTCTTAGAGAGTATTAGATCTTACCATAAGGCAGGGATTAGCAACACTGAGCAGTACTTATTCATACAGGAGAAGAATGAAAATATTTTAGTTTCCTTTCTTTTCCCCATATACTGCCTGATTCAGGAGGAAAAAAGCTCACCAAAACATTAGCTACCCACTGGTAGCCTCTTGTTGGAATGGTTCTGTGTGGCTGTGCATGTCATTTAGTGAAACAAGCACAAATGAAGCGAGGGAGCAAATCAATGATTACTGCTTATTTGACCATGGTAAAAGGCCATTGCTTTATCAGATGCATTGGTCTGAGTTTCAGCTGCTGTAAATACTCATACAGTTATTTTGTTATCCTTGAAAACCATCAATTATCATACTTGTCTGTGGTAACTCAGATTTACCGTCACACATCAGTGCCTCTGTTTAAACTAGAGCCTGATTTTTTTATTTTTTTTTTTAGTTTGATGCATTCTTATGGCTGGCTGGGTACACGCAGACCTGGCTAAAGCAAAGTTATCTGCAGGAGATCATGAAGTAAAGAAAGACATTTTTTGTCTACCATGGACAACCCTGCCGTTCTTTCTGTGACTCATGTATGCAGATGAAGCATTACATTTCCTTGGACCTCTCCTTGCTTGAGCTGCATCCAAAATACACTATTTTTTATTTTTTTAAACATACATCACCACTGAAGTTATATTTTAATTGCAGTTTTCTATCATCTGAATGCCTGATTTTTATTTTATTCTTGGGAGCAGGCATTGTCATTTCAGTATGTTAAAAAGTTAACAAACATTTGCCGACGTAGAGAGCTCTTATGCACTGCAGAAATAAAAAATTGAAGGGTAGGTGGTAGAACAAGCTGTCTTCTGTGTCCACAGTGAAGACTGAAGTGTGTGCTTTTCAGCCTAATTTAGACATGTACGGAACATAATCACACAAGACTTCTGATAATTACTGCAGGTTAAGGATTGGAAGATCTTTGGGAGGGAAAGAAATATCTATTTTTGGTAAAGATCTCAAGGAATTGAAGAATAAATATGGCACATGTGCTTCAGTCTTTGCATTTTTATCTGTAGCACTGCTTTCTACTCTGAAAACCCAAACGGTATAAAAAAATCTGTTTTGGGTGTGGTCTGGGGTGTTCTTTTGCTACCTTATCCTGATTGTTGGATTTGAAAGTGAAGATTTATGGTGCCTTGATTTGTGTTAGTCTAGAACCAGTTGAAGATGTACTGTGCTCAGCTTTGTAGTATTAGGATATGGATATTTTCACAAAGTGACTTTCTGACATTGCTTATATTAGTTATGTGTCTTCTATCTCAGGTATTTTTAAGTATGTGAGATCTGCATTACTGTAGATCTTGGTCTATTCTTTTTCTTATCACCATTTTATTAAGATGCTGAAGAGAGTAGAATTCTACGTAACGATGCATGTGTTTGACTAAGAAGACAAATCTGAAATAAAATCTTTTAATATGTTACAGGAATTATTCGTTGTCAGCTAATACAGGGGCAGCTAGAAGATGCAGAACAGCAGTTGGAGTTTCTTAATGAAATCCAACAGTCCATTGGAAAATCTGGGGTAGGAGGCATCTTTGTATATTGAAACACTTTGTTTGCTATCTAAATAGTGGTCTGCTAGCTGCTTCCACATTTCAGTCACTCAAGTGGAGCATTCTAAATTTCAGTTTTCATTCCCTATTGATGTAAATTACTAACATAGCAACACAGTACTGTGTGCTTACTAAGCATTGTCTCTGAAAATAAAATTGAAATGTTGGAAAGGGAAGGGTATTAATTTTTGCAGGATTTTTTGGTCAGAAGAACTTAAAGCTGCTTGTACAAATTAAGAGAATGCACTAATGAAGGAATGCTGTGATCACTTATGTCATTTGCAGTGAACATACTTAAGGTGCTACAGTATCTCTACACAAAAAAAGAAATGGCTAACACTAATGATGAAGTAATTTTGTATAAATAACAGGTGGTATCCTGGAATATTTAAAATGTTCTGTTTCTCTTTCCTGTAGGAATTATCTTTCTTCCGTGCGGTCCTGGCTATGAAAAAACAAAAGAGACAAGAAGAAGTGATCGCCTTGCTGAATGATGTTCTGGATACCCACTTCTCATCTTTGCATGGTTTTCCTCTTGGTGTGGAGTATTTTGAAAAGCTGAATCCTGATTTCTTGCTAGAAATTATTAGGGAATATCTTAATTTTTGCCCAGTACAGGTATGCAGCTGTATATTGCACCTCTCTGAAAACAAACCATTTTGGAATTTTTTCTTGACATCTGGCAATCATGAAGCAAAAGCTTAGAAAACATTTCCCCTTGAAATGTGAATTTCTATGACATAAAATTGCTTTTTAAGATACTATATAATCATTTAATCAAAATAACTGTGTAAATACTTCTCTTGCAAAGTCAGCAGGTAATGTAATATCTGAGGAAACTTACGATCTTAGTTTCACGGCTTGCACCTGTATTTGTACAGAATATATATTTTTTTAAATCTCTTGTGATCCAAGTAACTAAGAATACAGTGACTATTTTGTCAGCGCAGGGTATCTTTTTATTTTTCATTTTGGTAAAAATCAGCAGTCTACTACTTGATTGATATATTTCTGATTTTTAGTTCTAGATGGCTAACTTGCTGTGTCTGAACTTGTTCTGTTTTTGGAGCAAAGACATGTAGGACTTAATACAATCAGCGGGGACCTGAAATCTCTAGAGTTGAAGAAACGCTTTTAAAGTAGCTCTAAAGAGTGTCTTCTTTAAAGAGGTTATTCCTCTGAAATAGCGAGGAGTGATCTTTATTCTGTTTCTATCTTTATTTCTGTTCCTAGTCAAATTGTAGAACCTTTCCATAAATATTTATATAAAGCTATAAAATCCAACCAGGAAAAACAGTGAGTGTTCCATTGTTATGACTTATCCCCACTGTCTTTGAGATGATATTGCTTGAAAGTCTAGAAAAATATAACAACTGCATGTGATTTTGTACACAGATGGAGATTAAATAAGTGTCATTCTATGAAACAGTGTCCAAAGATTTCCTTAGGATATGTAATGACAATGATGGTTCTGTAATTTGGAATGAAAACTGGACTATTGTCTTAACAACTGTCCATAGAAGAATGGGAAAAACGACACCTTTCCTGAAGTTTCATTATACCATTATTACAAAAAAGAGATTGTAGCTTTGCAAGGGCATGTGTCCTGAGAGGATGTTAGGGTGTTAGGATGAACAGAAGCATCTTTATGTTGTCTTTTGCTTGTTATACAATGAAACTGTTTCATGGGCTACAAAATGTTTATAATAAAGAGCAACTAAAATGTGATACAGTATAGCAGTTGATGTAAAAGATTGAATGGAAGTGGTTATTTTCAGGCTGCTGCTTTCAATTTGATAATAGGAGAGGGTAAGCTCTGTGGCATGGAAAGAACATAGGGGAGACAGAACCAGGAACTTTTGTTCCCGTTTCTCTGATCATTCCTTCCAGCTTTGATTCTCTTGAAATTCAGTTCATATTACCATTTTGTTGGATCAGTTGGCATGGTAATACTGAGCTTGCAGCCAAATGTTTATGGACAACTCTTTTGTTACGTAAGGTCTGGGTCTGTTTTTCCTGGAATTCATGATGCAGTTTTGTGTTCCTGCTGCTATCAACAAATTGTACTTTAAATGTAAAAGGTACTCTTATATTTCTTTCCAGCAACAACTTTCATCTCTTCAGCTTTACTACTGTCAATAGAGCTTAAAGTGAATCTCAGGCTTGAAATGGAATTCAAGTCCAAAGCCTACTAACAGATACGTTACTTCTGGGTTTTGTTTGTTTGTTTTGTTAGGTTTAGTTCTGTTGTTGTTTGGTTTTATTAATTTGTTTTGGTTTATTCACAGCCTGCAAGTTCTGGGCAGTCTCCTTCACCACTTCTAAAGCAATGTGCCTCTGTTCTTGAAACTGTGGTAAAAACTGTGCCAGGTCTTCAACAAGCTATTTTTTTAATTGCAAAGGTGAAATATTTATCAGGTAATATTTGTATGAATGGTTAGCTATCTACCTCTGTAGTTTCTCTGATTTTGCTCTTCAGTTGTAAAGTATTTCTTGTCCACTGTGTTGCACTTCGTAGCTAAGTGAAGAATACTTGCACTACTTCTGTGATTTACGTGAATGTATTTTAGTTCTATTAACACATTAACGTGATTTTGCATCTATTGCTTTCCAAAAGAGGCCAGTTATTAAAAGATGGGACAATAGGAAAAAGTCTTAACTTTAACCTGGTTTTGATTTTTTTGTTCAGAGCTGCAAAAAATAAATAAAATAAATAATAGTTCTTCATGCATGACTTTGTTCGTTCAGTGCTAATAGTTATTAAAAAATAAATAAAATAATCAAGTTAGTAAATAATGAATTAATGTTCTGTTTAATCTGTGTTTCTTATCAGCTGCTTTTTCACTTCCTCTTTTTTGACTTCCTAGGGGATATTGAGGCAGCCCATACTAATGTTCGTTACTGTCTGGAAAGGGATCCTTCTTATGCAGATGCACACTTACTGATGGCCCAGGTCTATTTGGCTCAGAATAACACTAAACTGTGTTCTCAATCCCTGGAACTCTGCCTGAGCTACAATTTTGAGGTGAGTTGGACAAAAGAATCAAACCACTTTATTCAGTCAATCATCCAAGGTTTTTTGTATGTTTTTTAATATAATGGTCTTTAAAATGAGATTTTTGACTCTTCCACTGCAAGCTCTCTATCTAAATGCTAATGTGAATGTGTAAATAACTAATTTTTTTTAACTAGTAAGGTAAGGTTCAAAGGACAGAACTAATCCATTATTGCAAATACTGAAATTGTGTTAAAATACAAAAGTAGGGATGGCATTTCTTCCAGTTATTATGTAGGTACTAAAAATAACTAAAACAAAGTTGTATAAACAGAATTGTTGATTGCAGACAAAGTTCGCAGTTGACTTTAAAGGCCAGCATAGAAGAACTTGAGAAGTGATCCAATGTCTTTGCACTTTCTTACAATTGTAAGAATGTAAATGTACAATTACTAATGAAGATAACAAAGATGTATGAGGAGTTCAGAAAAGAAAATTCATGGTTTTAGCATCATAAATGTTACGAGTTTGAAGATACGCTATGCTGACTTGTTTTATTTGTTTACAGAAGTGGAATTTTCTGATTAATACTAATGAGGTTACATTGTACAGCATTCCTTAAGTCTGAGTTGTGCTAAGTTCTCTTGGCAGTACGTGGCTGAATAGTGGGACAATCTAGCACTTCCTTGTGTTCTCTCATTTTGGTTCTTTCATCCAAATGATGCAAAAAAGGTTAACAAACTAATCAGAAGATACCAGGGCGCTTGCAACTTTATCCATAATTGTGTTTCCCTTATTTAAATCTCCTTTTTCCATTAGGTCTGTTTTGAGAAGGTGTGGAAGTGGCAGATAAGACTTAAGCCATAAAATAATTCTATACCATTTTTAATAAGTAGCCTAACGAAACAAATGTACTTTAATGTGAGAGATGCTAAAAATCCATTAAAACTCAGTCTAGTTTAAAATAATTCTGTCTCAAAGTCCGGTATAATGAAATAAGTTAACGATTATGAAACAAAAACTAATTGCTCTTTTGCAGACTCCCTGAAAACTAATATTTACATTATTGCAACTTGAATCATCTGTATTTAGAGATAAACAGGAACTGAGGTCAATGCTGGGGAAAAAAGAATCTTTCAGGGAGATGGGATACTATGCATGAGGGGAAGTCTGGAAATTCCTTCTTTCTCTTTGTATGTATGTGTAATATATTTTATATATGTATGTATATATGCATATAAATATTTTTTTTTCTTTTAGGTGAGAGAACATCCAGTTTATCACTTAATTAAGGCTCAAACCCAGAAGAAGATGGGTGAAGTAGCAGAAGCTATCAAGACCTTACAGATGGCGAGGAATTTGCCTGGAATGAGAAAGCATACAGCTTCCTCAAAGTCGAAAGGAAAAAGAATTGAAATTGATACAAGTGATCGTGTGGCTGTCTTTCTAGAACTAGTAGAGGCTCATTGTTTGAATGGAGAACCGGTAAGATCACAAACATGCCCCGAAACAATTGCTTCTATCCGTTGACAGAACTGTCTAATCCTCATTAGCTTAGAATATAAAACCGTCAATTTTTCTGCCAACAGGATGTGTTGATGTTTTGAAGATGTAATATCTAACTTGACATCTGATATGTGAAACTTTACAAGAAAAAAATATGTATTTGCCTGTGCTAAACTGACTCAAAATTTTCACGCAAAACTTTAATTTTGTGGAGCACATACTGTTGATGTTCACTGTCAGGCATGTAGATTAGTATTTTGTTGGAAGAATGCTACTAGAAATATTTTTTGATTGTGTCCTTACTTTTGTGTGTTACTATCCTTACTCTCAACTGAATCTTAGTATGTCTTAAGGCATATGCGGTATCCAGGGATATAATGTGCACACAGCACTGTAGTTGGACAGTCAGAGGTCATCCCTTTCTAAATAGGACTAGTTAGAGCATGGTGTTGTGTACTTGATTTTTTGATTATTTTCTTGTATGCATGCAATGTAAGTGAAGAGGAAAATAACATTTTTAATGCTTCAGCAAAAGAAATGTGGCTTGGTTTTGCTGCTTTTTTTGTTTTATTTTTGTATAATGGTCTCAGACATAGATTTGCTTATGATGACTTCATTTTTGTCTGTTCAGCAACAAAAACTGTGTTAATTCTATTGGTTTTATTTGCAGCATGAGGCTGCTGTAGTACTACAAGATGCCATTGATGAATTTTCTGGAACTCCTGAGGAAGTAAGGCTCATGATTGCAAATGCAGATCTGGCAATTGCTCAAGGAGATGTTGAACAAGCCTTGACTGTGCTCCGAAATATTACACCTGAACAGCCTTACTTTGTACAAGCTAAGCTAAAGATGGCAGACATCTATCTTCAGTGCAGGAGAGATAAGAAGTTATATACTGCCTGCTACAGGTATAAATTCGTGATGTGTATGTGTACTATTTCTAAAGTTGTTAAATGGTAGCATCTTGAGCTTCTTTTTTCCTTTTGCTGAATTAAGTCAGAAAATTTAGTGATATAGTGAACTCAAGCATTCTAACATTTAAGACAGTAACAAGAAGAATTCTTATTTTGAAAATTCTTATTTTTTATTTTAAGAAATAATAACATCACTAGAGGATAATGTTATCACACCCTACTTGTTTAGATACCAATGTGGACATGTTAAATACTGAACACGGTTCTGTCCTCTGCTTCCAGAGACCTAGTAGAAAAACTGCCAAGTGCTCATGCATTTCTTCTTCTTGGTGATGCATATATGAATATTCAAGAGGTAAGAGCTTGCTAGAAATGAGTGACTAAGTCATTCCTTTGCTTTGGCAAGTTGAGAGAAGGTAGCATGATGACTCTTAAAAATAGGTAGTTCGGAAATAAAGCTCTTAGGGATGTTAAAAGATGACATATCCAACTATGAATATAGTTGTTCTAAATTCAGATTAAAAGCAGTGGAAAGCGCATTCTCATAATTCTGGGAGAGAAATTGAAGGAGAGCATTTCCTCTTGAAAAACATTCAGATAAAAACTTGAAAATAAAGAAGTTGGAGATGTTTTGGAGTAGTTTTTAAACTTAGAATGATTACAGTTATGTGCCACTACTGAAAGTTTTATTTAAAAATCATGAACTATTGGATTTCAATGTATATGCTAGAAAGTTTTTGGTTACTTGATAGGCTGGAAATCTTGCTCAGTGTTTGTAGAAGATGCACTGTATTGGGTGAATGTAGAAATTTGAAATATACACACTTAAATTCATATTTTTGGGAGAGTTGATTGGGTTAGAACATGCAACTAATTAGATACATATTTTAGGGAACTGTAGGTGATTAACAATTGTCTTCTCTTTAATGAAGAAGTACAAAGGATATAATTTCCTTGTCTGCTCTTACAGAACTGGAGGAAAGAAACTGGTTATCTTCATGACGCGAATTTCACGTGTGCTTTATATTATATAGTGAAATGCGCAGTGGTTGAGAAATTTCAGAGGGAAAGTAATCTGAAGTGAATTCAAACTCCTTTGTTGGCTGTATTTTGTTTTAACATGAAAATATATTTTTAAATGGGCTGCACACTTCCAGAATGGTCATTTTTCTCTCAGAGGTTCTGTATTTTGTGAACCAGTAGTACTGGCACTTGCTCTTGGAAGTACTACCAGATTTTTATTTTTCACACGATTTGCCATCTTAATCCTTGACTTTGGTGTTTTTATCTTTCACTGTTGAAGCCTGATGAAGCCATAGAAGTCTACGAGCAGGCTTTGAAGAAAAATCCAAAAGATCCAGCTTTAGCAAGTAAAATTGGAAAAGCCTTAATCAAAACACATAACTATTCAAAGGTATTCCATAAATACTTGTTTGATATTGTACGTTGAGTAAGAAGTGTTTAATTTTATAGCAGTAAAGAGACCTAATATCCTGAAAGTAAATTTACTATGTAATACGCAACTGGCCAAAGTCATAGTTGCATATTGGTGGATATAAGCCTGATGAATTGTAGTTCTGGTGACTTAGAATTGGCATGTGTTTGGACCTGCACTCAAAACCATAGTTAAGTACTTATCCATTAACACAGTTGTGATACCTCTCATATCCTTAGCACTGTATAGGACAGTGGTAACGAAGGCTTTAGCTTCCTAACATTGGAGAAAAATAAGAAAATATTTGGGAAAAACTTGTTAAGTCTTACATATTTTTAAACTTCCCAGGATGTGTTGTAGCCGTGTTTTTCAGATAGACTTTAGGGAATACGTTTCTCCTTTTGTATAGTAAAACAGAAATGTATAATTCTGGTCTGACTGTTTTTTAAAAATTTTAAAACTGATTTTAAAGCTGAATTACACAGCTTTACCAGCTAATGAAAATGCAGTTTAATTGACAGTGAACCAGCTGAAGATAACTAACTACTAATGGTTAACATGCATACTCACTAAAATGTGGCACTAATTATTCTCTTTCTTTAATTTGGCTCTAAATCTTGGGACGTCCAAAACTGCAATTAAATGACATCCTATAAATACAGTAATTACTAGAAAATTACTTGGAAAGGAGTGAAGAAAGTAGAGAAAGCTCTAAGCAGGATGCCATTAAAAATAGAAGTAGTAAAATTGTTTTCTGTAAGTTTTCTTTAATAACCAGATTTTTTGTGTTTCTTTTAGGCAATCAGTTACTATGAGGCTGCCCTGAAAAGTGGTCAGCAGAATTTTCTTTGCTATGACTTGGCTGAACTTTTAATGAAACTAAAGCAGTATGAAAAGGCAGAAGTAGTACTTCAGCAAGCTTTAAATCACGAGTATGGTATGACTGTCATTAATTTACAGCATAATGTGTAATTACTACTACTACTTGTTTGTGGCTGTGGACAATAATCAAAGTCCAGATCAGCATGCATTTTTTTCAGCTATATAGCACAGGGATCTACAAAGCGATAGATGAAAAATACTCAAAAATAAACTTCATTTTTACTTGCCAGGATTCTTAAACTTGAAACATCGCATCAAGTAAATGCAACTTCAGGCATCTATATAGGCAAGTTTTTTTGCTCTTTGCTAGCAGAAGTTCTAGTCTGAATTAATCACATATAGGTGAGTCATTCCTGCTCTTAAGAGAATAGTTCTTTAAGTGAAAGATGCTGCCAGGTATCTTTCACTGCAAAGAAACCAAAGTTGCAGATTCCCTTCTATGCGTTAGGAACGTGCATGCACAAAGTTAATTCCTTTTTTTCAGAATGTGCAGGGAAATGCTGATCCTCTATTTAACTTTATTCTCTTAAAAAATAATATATTAAAAAAAACCCACACCATAAGTTTCTCAGTTTGTTCTTGACACTTAAGGATCCAGCTAACTTGATAATCTTGCTCAAGAGAGCTTAATCTTTTAGTCTTTTAATCTTCTTTAGAAAGATTAAATTAACATTAAATAGTTTGCTCCATGTATGTTTAAAGCTTTTCTTCCATCTCACAGTGAAGCAACAACTGTGGGGTTTTTTTTATATCTTTGATATAAAAACTCCACAAGAAAAAAAAACAGTATTTCATCAGCTAATGAATTCTTTTTTCATTGGGCAAAGTATTGAATAGTTCAGTATCTATGTTTAGAAATGCTAAAATAAAAAATCCTAAGATGTCAAAGAGAAATGAAATGTAGGGAGTATTATGGAGGGAACAATCTTATGTAAGGACTAGAACAAGTTGCAAACTGACTTAGCATAATGTGTGACAATTTACTTATATAGCTCAATACACTTACATTTAAAAAAAAAAAAAAAAACTTTTGTTTTATGTATGCAACTGTGCCCAAGACACCACTTTCACAAGAGATTAAAATGAATACAAACAGGAGAACTTGTGGCGTGTAAATACTACCTTATGCATAAGTATTTTTAACCATGACTCAGAATTAGCTTCCTGCTTTTTCAGGAGATACTAAAGCATTTAGTTAAAATAACAACTTGTATTCATATCTGTCTTACTCAGTCTAGCAAAAGAAGGCTACTTTGAGGTCTGAGTGGAAATTTCACAGAGCAATCCTGTACTTTTTTGGTATGGCGACACTGAATCAATTTGGGTATTTTTCATTGCCTTTAAGGAAGTTTTCTGTAACAAATATAAAGAATGGCTGGTTTTGGTGTCTTATTTAAGTTACTCATATTTCTGAAAATGCAAATAAACAGGCAGGTAGTTTGTATTCTTTTCACATCTTTACCTTAAATCTCACTCTGTATATTATGATGTTTAGTCCTTTCATTGCCTGCTAACTCTGCTTACAGAGTCAAATCACATTTCTAAATAAATAGAATCAAGCTGTGAACTTCTCACTTAAGCTGTTGCCTGGAGTACACAGAGAATTTTGATTTCCCAGGATCGATTCTTAAAAGAATCATGTTTGTTTATGTATTTCTTATAGTTAATGAACTGTCTTCTCTGATGGAAGATGGGCGTTACCAGGTTCTGTTAGCAAAAATTTACAGCAAAATGGAGAAGATTGATGAAGCTATCACTTCGTTACAGCAGGTAAAGGGAAGACAAAAGGAAAGCCTGTGAAAGCTTGCAACATCTTCATTTTTATTCCTTGGTTTGCTTTTATCCTGGTTTCTAATCATAATATTTTTGTGAATAAGAAAAAAGCATACTGGTATGTAGTAGTGATAAACCACCAGTGACTGGTATGAAATATTAAGTCTAAGCTTTTTTGAGCACTGTAACCTGAATTTTAGATCAGGATTCTGAGTATTACTGGAAGGCTGCATTCATACTGTGTATTCATTTGTGTGTGAAGCATAGTTTTAGCAGAGTAGTTGAAAGCAGTGTCTCTTACATATCCTTGCTGAGCACTGAGTGCTATTCATAGAACAAACAAGGATAGCTTTCAGTGTCTACATGTCATTTTTTTTGTAACGTTGACTGTATTATTTTTAAACAGCAACAGTAAACTGTTAATTCTGGAGTTTAATGTTATCATTCAGTGAGTCTTGAAAGAGCAAATCTGGAAGACAGCATAATCCATTTAGAAGATGCTTTCTCAACACAGATCTTGAGTAAGAGGTTGGATCCTTCCCTTCCATTACAGCTCCAGTCCCAGTAGGACTAGCTGCTTACTCATGCTATTACCTTTTGACAAAAAGCTTTCTTCCCTGGCTTTTTCAGGGTGATGTTAGGAATTCCCTATGAATTTTACTGTTTGTTAGTTCTCCTTCCCTGTTGGGCAAAATGGTAGGATGAAGAAGTGTTTCAGTACAGCTCCAGCTTGCCAACTTCAGTTGACAGTTCAGCACAGCTCTTCAACTTCCTCCTCTCCAAATGAGCGAATCAAGTCTTTTAAGACTCAATTTCAGCTTGAGCAGAGGGAAGGGAGTTTTTTACATAGGAATTAAATAAAATTCAGGTTCAAATTAAAGAAAATTGATCAAGTATAATAAGAGTTGGGCAGAGCTATTTCCTTAGCTGTCCTTTTGATCTTCTGGGGCATCTGCCTTCAACAGAGGTCTCTGGCTCCATGGTTCTATCTTCTCTTAATCATTCTCTAAATGAAGAAGTTTAAAGTAAAATGTGGTAGCTGTTTGCATTTTGGCTGAATTTCCTATGCTTAATAAAGGAGTTAAGTACATAGACTTTGACTTTCAGCTTTTGAAGTTTTGTATGCTTAATTTTAGCCTATTTAAAGTCTATGAAGTATAGACCTTACATTATTAGATCAACATACAGTAAAGAAGCACGTTGGAATCTCATCTTCTTGAAGTGTTAAATGCTACACTGCTTTCCAGCATGTTTTTAATATGAGTTTTGAACAGGGAAGATAACTCAGGAGCTCAGAAAGATGTTAAATGATTTTTTGTTTTGCCTGGGTTTTCTACCCTCTTCTTTTTATTAGTTGAAGATTTTACTGTGCACGTACAAACTTGTAAAAATTGTAGCCATGTTATTGTAAAATGAACTATATAATATTGATTCTTTTGGGGGGGGGGGGGGGGAAGTTGACTGATCTTTTCTTATCCTTCTCTCCTTGCTAGGCTCGAGAATTACAAGCCAAAGTACTTAAACGGGCTCAGACAGAACAGCCAGATGCTGTTCCTGCACAGAAACAATTAGCAGCTGAAATTTGTGCTGAGATTGCAAAGCATTGTACAGTTCAGCGAAACTATGAAAAAGCAATTAAATTTTACAAAGAGGCACTTGTTCACTGTGAAACTGATAAAAAGGTCAGTTCTTCCTCTGACAATTTTGCATTTGTTTTCCTCTTCCCTTTTAATACTTAGCAATGCATTTTTCCAGTTATCCACAGTATAGAACTGTACTTGCAATTTTTTCTTTTATGATGAAAACCACAAAGGCTCTATGTACATATTTGGTTTTTTTTGCCTTGAACTTTTTCCTTTTTGTCACTCAAAATAAAATATATACTGCCAATTTCAGTCTATTTACATAAAATTCTCATTTGAGTGGTGATCTGTGTTCACTGAGTAGTCCATTAGTTGCCTATATGATAGGACTGTCATGCAGCAATTGAGGATGTGTAAAGAATGGTACAGTAATAATGGAGGCTGCTCCAGCCTTGCATGTTGCCTGTCATCTGGAAAGAAATCCCAGCGACTTCAGTCAGTTCAGACAATTTCTGTCTCTGCTGTCTGTGTTCTAATAGTTCTGTCCCTCCTTGGTAAGATTCTGGTTTTATTCAAAAAATGTTGCTATTGCTGAGCAGTGATTATTGTACTGCTTCTCTTTTCCTTTCACTGTCTCTTTCAGATTTTTGCTTTAATATTCCTTTCTAGCTACATGGAATACAATGATGTCTTAGCCAATCTAAGACCAAATTTCTGGTTTTTGAAAACTTGTTTCCTGCTTACAGTACTGTGGTAGATGTCCTGTTTCAGTGATGTTCTTCTCTGACATGCCCCAAGCAGGCAGTTTCCTGACTAGCATACTGCTTCACAATCTTCCACTACTGTACATACGAAAACTTTCTTCGAATCACTGTTGTCATAATTTAAATTCTCACATATGTGCTTACTCTGTATCCATTCCATTGCTTGCTCAGTTGCCTTTCTGTTTCAGCATTTGAGTGATTGAGTCCCGAGGATGCATGCTTGTGGAAATGTTGGTTTGTTAATATTTATTCTGTGGTTGTTTCTCATAAATGAATTCATACACAGTCTTAATATGTTAGGCAGGGAAATGCAAGCAAGAAAACAGTTTCTGTTAGAATTTGTTTATACTGCACAGATAATCAGTGGATGTTAATGAGATATTTGCTTGTTGGGACTTTGTAACTATTTGTACATTTTTTTTCCCCAAGATAATTATTCTTGCCAAAATTATTTATTCTTTGGAGCAATACTGTCTGAGCATCTGTCTTCAATTCTGCAGTAACCCATTAAAAAAGAAGAGTTTTACCTCTTTTGTAGCTGGGGGAATTGAAATCAATTAAACTGTTTGATTGAGAATCTAAAGAAAACAAAAGCACGATCTGTCTGTAGAGTAGAATTGTACAGCAGAATATGGAATCTCAGGTAAATACGTACAGAACTAACTATCCTTCCTTAACTGTATGCAATTCAAAGATTAAATATTTTACTATACAGGCAATGTTGGAACTAGCACGTTTGTATCTTGCACAAGATGATAGTGACGCCTGTCAGCATCAGTGTTCGTTGTTACTGAGGAATGAGCAAGATAACGAAGCAGCAACGATGGTAATGTACTGTTATACTAATTCTGTATTAAAAGTTTTTTGAAGTTTGTGTGTCTGCACTGTGATGAATTCATAAAATACGACTTTTAGAATAGTTTCAGTAATGCGAGCAAATCTATTGCAACAAAAATATTATTTCTGCTTATGGTGGATATTGATTCAGTGTTATATTTCTAGCAACCTGATCTTTGTTTTATCTCAATAGAAGGTGTGTGCTTAACATATCACATGCGGAGAAAAAGTGGTAGTTGTAAGGTTGACTGATGTGACTTAATTGCATGTTCTATTAACAGTTATCAAATGAGCAGGAAAGAAGTTACTTTACTTTTCCATCACGTAATACTTAAGCAAGCATTGTAGAAAGTGGTGAAAAAAATAACCTCCTCCCCCAAAACAAACCAACCAAACATAACCATCTTTCAGAAGGAAAGGGCTGTGTACTTAAGGTGTTTTTACATCCCTATAGAGTCACAGTTAACTCTATTCTTTATTAACCCTTTTAAGTCACTGCAACAGATTCTCTCTGTGTGATTTGTATGCCTATTTACTTACGAGACATCTCAAAAGACTGAGCAACTTTTATTTTACACTTTGGTAGCAAAATGATTTTAAGATTGGAATAAGTTATTCTGTTACATCAGGTAACATCTGCAGTTTATCCTGATATAGTGTAAGATGGGGGGAGTAATAACATTCCAATTACATTTTGTTAAATTTACTCTTTAGCAATGCCTCTTGGAGGAAAGAAATTGAAATAAGAGCAGGATTTACTTTCTCTGCTGCTGTGGGTTATATGTTTATTTTTCCTTAACTCTGAGGTAGTTTGCTTTTTTATATGCTTAATATGCGTTTCTGGGAAATAAAAACAGAAGTATTCAAGTGAAAACAAAACAACTTTGATAGGTGCATTGTAATGTTTTATTCTCTCTTGCTTTCTATCTTAAGTGAAAAACTGAGAAGTTGAATCTGCTCGTTATTATTCCGTGTGTCTGTATAAGGTGTTTTTTCTCCAGAGATTAGTGGGGAAAAAAGCCTCAGTTTACTTTTTGTTAAATTCCTGCAGCACTTTAAACTTGTGTTTTCTGCCCTGAATTTTAAAGAACTGTAGTTAATTTTAAAACACATTTTTTAAGGTTTTGTTTTGTTTTCTCTGAATTGCTCAATGCTGTAGATGATGGCTGACCTTATGTTCAGGAAGCAAGACTATGAACAAGCAGTCTTTCATTTCCAGCAGCTCCTCGAACGCAAGCCAGGTGAATGTTCAGTAGTGGTATGTTTAACTCTTTGGTACTGATGTCTAATGAGAGACAGGTACAAATAGCTAAAAAATATTTTATGTGCTACTCATAATGCAAATAAAACAAAGACCACCACTATCTATAAAAACATAAAGCTACTGTTGGTAAAGATTTGCAAATAACTTCTCTTAGATATAAAAATTTACATTGCTGCGATGCAATGTGCATTGTTTAACTTCAGCTAAATATAGTGTTATTTACTTGTAAGTGTAAAACTCTTTCTCTTGTATTTAAGCTATCAAATGCACAAACACAAGCCTGGAAATTTATTTCTAGGCAAATAAATTACAGATGATTAAAGGCTATGAACAGGCAGAAATGTATTTAAATAATGCTTAATGAACATCAAGCTTTCTATGAGTCTTTGTGTGAACTGAGCTATAAGAGTACAGCAGATGTTTCTGAGCACTCTTGAAAGTGAGGCGCAATTGTACTTATCTTTGTACAGTTTATTTAGAAGTATTGTAGAGAGGTATCACTTTGTCTTTTATCTGACGTTGTTGTATAACATGACTTATATTACATTTTATCATTTTTGTATGTGAAAAACAATGCAGGATCTTCATCTCTAAATCTGTTCACAGTGCAAATAACTAAAATGATGATGTTCTTTTTATTTATTTATTCAGATAACTATGCCACTCTGTCACGATTAATTGATCTGTTAAGAAGAGCTGGGAAACTAGAAGAGGTCCCAAGATTTCTTTTAATGGCTGAAAAACATTCTTCCAGAGCAAAGCTTGAACCAGGCTTTCACTACTGCAAGGGACTGTATCTCTGGTACTTGCAATTAAAATAAGGTTTATATGATGCGATGCATAGTTAAATTAATTTTCTTACCTGTTATCATTCAAAGGTGCTACTTATGGTGTGTTAAGTTCTGGAGCACTACTTCGCTTTATTTAGTTAATGGGATTTTAGGAAAGGTTTCTTTGTCTCTTCTGTAGTACTGTGCAGTGGATTCTTCGTAGTAAAGCTGTTTTATCTCGCATATACATCTTTCATATTTTCTGTTTAGTAACAAAGGATATTCTTTCTGGTTCAATGATGTAAAACTACTACTTCGAAATTTTAGAATTAGCCAGATTTTTTTGCTCTGGGAAAGCATGTTCCTTGCAGTAGCACACTTGCTTCTCAAAACTTGTATTATCAGTGCGTGCAAATATGTGAGCTGTTTTTTAAATGCTTGTGTTTTACGTACAACTTGAGGCAGCCAGTTATACTTGCCCAACTTTGAGTAGTTTAATTATCTGTGTAGGTATACAGGTGAACCAAATGATGCTCTCCGACATTTTAATAAAGCTCGAAAGGACAATGACTGGGGACAGAATGCAGTCTACAACATGATTGAAATTTGTTTGAACCCAGATAATGAAACTATAGGCGGTGAAGTCTTTGAAAATCTGGATGCTGACATAGGGTAAGTGAATGAAGTAAATATTGCTTGGATTATTCTATTATCTCACCCATTTACCTCTTAGTGATGTTTCTTGATCATGTAAATTGTTAGAATTTTGGGCTCACCTAATGCTTTAAGTATTCCACCTACAAGATGAGAAACAATTCTGATCTGCAAAGTAAATCATTGTTAAGTAGAAAGTGTAGAGGATTTTATCTAGAATCCTAGGCACTTGAAGTCTTGGTTGAAAGATAGGCTGTAGGCAAATTGGAACTGCCCTTGTTACAGGAGAGAATCTAGAATGCCTGTATAACAGATGCATGCCTTTATGTCATTATTATGGATCCTGTATGCACTTGTAATTTATTTGACATTTAAAAATGTAATTTTATATATAACGGTAAATGTTTAAACTATTTTATTTATTATTTTTTTTTTACAAATGGTTTATGGTAACAGTAATTCATCAGAGAAGCAGGAGTCTGTGCAGTTGGCTGTAAGAACAGCAGAAAATCTTCTGAAGGAACTCAAACCTCAGACCATTCAGGGTCACATTCAGCTGCGAATCATGGAAAATTATTGTCTAATGGCAACGAAACAAAAATCAAACGTTGAACGAGCACTGAACACTTTCACTGAAATAGTAGTGGCTGAGGTTAGTAACTTGTCTGATTTCCACAGTGCTCTCTCTTACACTTAGTAGGTCATATTAGGTTTAATGTGAACCAGAGTATTTTATATGAAACATGCAAAGAAGCTTGCTCTGAAATAACATACTTAAGAAATCTTCCATTGGATTGAAAAAGACCTTAACTGTATGCGGATGTTGTCTATTATTGAAGTGTGTATTGGCTTTTGGTTTGAGTTCCTGGGTTTGTTTAAGTTTCAGTTGTTGTTTGTTAACCCTGGGAGGCAGCTAAGCACCACACAGCCACTTGCTCACCCTCTGTGGCAGGTTGAGGGCTCTGTCTCTTCAGTAAGATAAAAGTGCAGGAACTCATAGGTCACTAGGTAAAGCAGAAATATCTGTGGATATTTCCTGAGCATGGGTACAGTTGTCTTGAGCTCAGACCTGTATTCATTCTCTTAAATATTTAACCTTATGATTACTATTATAAGAATAATTGTTGCACTAGATGGAAAACACGTTTATAAGTTTGGATGTTGTATCTTTAGTTCCTGCAATTTAGCTTCTAATTTGATTTTCTGATGCCTTATCTTATTAGTTAGAAAAAAAAATTGTTTCTTAAAAGTGAAAAATTGAAAATCACTAAGTAGTTACTACGCTTTTTTCTGCAGAAAGATCACATACCAGCACTTCTGGGAATGGCTACAGCCTACATGATCTTGAAACAGACTCCACGAGCTAGAAATCATTTAAAACGGATTTCAAAAATGAACTGGAATCCCATTGATGCAGAGGAGTTTGAAAAGAGCTGGCTTCTGCTTGCAGACATATATATTCAGTCTTCAAAATATGATACAGCAGGTGAATTATTAAAACGATGCCTTCGGCATAACAAAGTAAGTGACTGCATATTATAAATAACCTTTTTATTTTAATTAATGCAAGTGTTTATTTCTCATCTGAAGCATGGAACAGGCATGGCACATATCTTAGCTCTGTTTTGTTGGGTTTTTTTTTGTTCTGTCCTTTTTGCTGATGAAATTGTTCCATCTCTACATTTCACTCTCTTTCATCTGGGGAACATCTTGTGATAGAGTACATGTTATACAAGATCAGGATTCTGCTTATACTCTGCAGATTTAGTTTAAGGGGCTTGATTGTATGTGTTTCTTTTCCTTGATTCATGAATACAGGAGGTAAGGTATATAACTCATTCTCATTTCTTAAACCTGCCTGAGAGGTTCCCTTTTTCAAACTTATACTGTTGTTATTTCTTAGTTTGAAATTAAGGAATAGATAGCTACAGCAGGTCTTAGTGTACTTGTATAATGTACATCTGCAGATACGGCTCTTGAAATTGAATACATCCTATTTTATTTCTGTGAGCTATAATTTAGTTAAGAAAAAATTCTACTATGAAGGGCATTTACCCACTTGTCTGGACAGCCTGTGGAAGTGGCATGATTCATACCATGTCAGAGTAAATATGACTCATTTCTCTAAATAAGACACATCTTTAAATAGGTGGTCTTCTGAGCATGGCTGTGCCACAGGTTACACGTTGTAGAAATTCCTCAGCAGCTCTTAAAACATAGCCTATGTTAGCCTACCAAACTGCTTCTTTTCTTTTAAAAAGCTTGAAATGCCTTTTGGAGAAAAGTTAGCAATTTAGAAATCTGAAGCTCCTTACTAAAACAGCAGAGTAAAACTGACTTTGCTCTAACCTGTATGTAAAGAAGGCAACAGGGGATGTACCATACAAATAGATGCTGACTATTTTAGATCTTTCCATGCTATCCTGCAAGTTGGTATATTTCATTAGATTGAGAAAACTCATTATTGAGATTGATTTATTATTCTTAGGATTGTTTTTAGCAATCAGTAAGTACTGTTGTGGGTATATATGTACAATGTAAGTAAACGCATTCAGTGAAAACTTCAGAAGTCTAGTATCTTGTAATAAGGTTTTCTTTCAATCTGAAAGTATTAGGTTTGGTTAATAATCTAATAATAATGAGATTCTCAGCACTTTTTGTTAAATTGGAGTTTCTTACCAATTTCTTCTCTTGATTTTTATATATTTTTTAATCACAAATGAGAGAAAGTATATTTTTATCCTGGTACCAGGAGCATTCCTCTGCTGTTTGTCCCAATAAAAGCTTTTCATCCTTGCTCTGCCTTTGTAAACAAGGTGCATATATTCATAGAAGTTTTAATTTTTCTACTGAAGTATTTTAACTGTTGTCAACATGATAATATAAGCTGTTTACAGGAAGGCCATATGGTAGTTTGGACTTTTGTTTATTTTCACAATTTTTTCTGCTTCATTTACTAAATTCCTGCATAAATTTTTAGATTTTTTTCTACTAATCTTTTATTGCAGAATTAGATTGATGTGTATATTTATGTGATAACAATCACAACTATTATTTTCATCTAGTACTTCTGGGACTTGTTCCTTGGTTCCTTTTAAGTTCCCACTTGGAATTACAAAAAATGAAATATTTAATGTTTGATGTTTTCTTCAGGATATTTTTGAATGCCTTTTGTTTGAAACGGAAATCTGGAATGTATAACAGTTTTCAAAATTAAGGCTATGGAAATATTTAGTGAAGAAAAAGTGAAACTATTTGTGGAAGATATAGCTGTTCCTGGCTGGACTTGAAATGCGTTCCGTAGGATTACTAATTCAGAAGTACCTGCAGGGCTCCTGGAAGCACTGACCATTTTGGGAGTAATTGTTGTGTCCTCTGTGATGAACTCGTTACTTGACTCGGGGTGACTTAAGTCATTGCAAAACTCTTTGTAAATGATTTTAAATCAAGACTGTCTTGTCATCAAAAGTAGTACAAGTATCACATAAGCTTTCTAGTTGTAGAGATTTGAAGTATTTTAGCAATTAGATGTTGATACCTAAATAAAGTCTTGTATGAATTATATTTTTGCAGTCCTGTTGCAAAGCTTATGAATACATGGGATACATAATGGAAAAGGAACAAGCCTACAAGGATGCAGCAATAAATTATGAGATGGCGTGGAGATATGGAAACCAATCAAATCCAACAATAGGCATGTTTATATAATGTGTACATATATGATGCACTACAGTAGGAATGAATAATACTACCCTTTACTGCAAGGACTATATTTCTCTTTCCATAGTGAGAACATTGCTGTTTTTTTTTCACATTAGAGCCACAGCTGTCTAAAGATCTACTTAAGTCATTTGGAAAGCTCCCATGGCAGAAGATAGCCATTCTATGTTACCTAAGAAATTTCAGCTTACTCTTTTTAGTGCAAGGTTAGATCTACAGCTCTTTTAGTTTGCTCTTATATGCTGTCTTGAAGTATGGTGTTCATTGTCAATAATATTTGTATAGTAATGCAGCATCTACTGGCCGTAGTAGAAAATCGTTTATACCTCTTCTGAATCTGGTGGTGGCAGATCACTGAATACTTAATTATTATGTTTTGATAATCAGACAAATTTGAAGATTTTTTTTTTTAAGTTGTTTAAAAGGCTGTAAATATTTGCTTTAAAATTAATGGCTAACTGAAAACTTGATAGTATTCAATTTCTAGTTCAGATGGTTAATTGAAGCCTAAGCTGGACTGTTATGTTTGTAGACTATTTGAAGTAGAAACCCTCTATAAAATTTAGGCTAAAATGTCCTTTATTACTCAACACTTAGTCTTGTCCCAAGGTCCTGACGCTGATTTACATAAATTTTATTCCCAGTTTTGGACTATCTATTGGTCCCTCAGAAATGCATGCTGCTGGTCATCTCTAGTCCCTTTTTTCTCTGGCGTTATGGAAAGATGGTCTGTGGTGTCATCTGGAAAACCAGTATTGTTTTTTGTGGGTTTGGTGTTTTTTTTTGTTTTTTGTTTTTCTTTTTTTAATTTTTTATTTTTTAGACAATTCTGTAGCTGTTGCTGTTATGAACTGCCATGTTTTGTTTCTCTAACTGTAACACTTGAAGGCTGCAATGATTTGGTTTGTGATTTTATTCTGTGTGATCTGTGGATTAGTGTGTTATTGATCATAGAATCACAAAATGGTTTGGGTTGGGAAGGACCTTAAAGATCATCCAGCTACAGTCCCCCCTGCCATGGGCAGGGACACCTCAATATGCCCAGGGCTGGGACTTCTCTGTCCAGGCTGATATATTTGAGCTATACTTTTCACCTTTGAAAACATCAATCTTGATGTGTTCTGCAGGGCCTAACTATTCCACGTGACAGATTGTTACTAGTGGTCAGGTCACTGTGGAACAGAAAAGCATTTTAATTCCTTGGTTCGTTTCTTCATCTGTGACTTTTTTTTGTCCTTTAATAATGTAATCATTTATTTTCTTTATAAAAGAACAATGTATTGTAGATCAGAAACTCTGATGAGAAACTGTAGGTGCCACATTCATTGGACAGCTATTATATGTTCCCTGGAGAAAAACTTTCTCTCTAGTATTTCTCCTTTTGATTCCAATGCAGTTATCTATCAGTGTGTAAAGGACATTCACATACTACTTAAATGACTTCAAATAGTAATTTGTACAGGCTTAGATAAGGGAGAACCAGAAAACAAATATATTAGGCATAGAAATATATGGTGACCAAAATGAACTTAAATGTGATATTTTACTTATTTAATACAGATATTGAAACTGTCACTTTCTTTTCACTTACAGGATACAAGCTGGCTTTCAATTACCTGAAAGGAAAGAGATATGTTGATGCAATTACTATTTGTCATAAGGTACAATTTGTACTTAATGCTCTCTCTACTGTAACAACTTTTGTTTTATGTAATGATTCTTCTTTTATTATATCAGTATCTTTCTGATACTAATAAGTTTGACTGTGTACAGGATACTTAATTTGCTTTATCCTGAGCTTTCTGGCTATCTGGTAAATGAGAGATGAAGTGGTTGGCTGGCATATGTGAAAGCATATTCAGGTGGCAGTGCTTTCTCTTTCTGTGGTTGCTGCTTGGTAAATCCATACAGAGCTGTAGCAGAGGACAATAATAAAATGCTTGTGTTGGAAGAACTGTTAGAAAATGCTTCATGAACTGCCTGTTGGGTACAAATATTTCTAGAACAGATGTCGAATTATGGAGCTACAATTCTAGAGCCAGACCAGACATAATGATATAATCATTTAATATTAATAATTAAATTTGCTGATTATGGGGATAAATTTAAGAGTATTGGAAAGGTTAAATTGAATGGAAGAGGAGGGAATTGCAGGGCAAGAAGATAGGGGATAGTAAGAAAGAGCCTGAAGTACTGAAGACACCAGAGCAGTTTATTGTTGCAGAGAAAGTATACTTGAGACTTGGGAATGATTTTGGAGGCTGCTGTTCTGAATGCATCTCAAATCACCTAGAGGCTTTAGCCCTTGACCCTTGCACTTTTGCCAGTAAAATTATGAGGTGGTTACTGGAAGGGGAAGCAACGTCTAAAGTTGATCTTAACCAACTCAGTAGTCTTTAATTACAGATATTTCTGCATTCTTACAAGGAACTTATCACAGTATTCAGAATGTGTAAGCTCATCAATGTGGCAATAACCAACCACCCAAGTATTCTTTCCTTTTAGATGCAGAACTCTGTACTGTGGAGGGTTGTTTTTTTTTTGTCTTTTGACAGGTCCTTGAGGCACATCCAAACTATCCAAAGATCAGGAAGGAAATACTTGACAAGGCCCGTGCATCATTAAGAACGTAACTTTTTTTTTGAAACTGATTGACTTATTAGTATAACGTGCCTTCAGAAACTATTGAAGTGACAATGTCAGCGCGAATGTATGGTGAATATGATTAATTTGCATTGAATTAGAAGTCTGGATTATTTTCAAGAAAAGTCTGCAGCCCTGGAAGGAATTGTAGTTATTCTGCAGAAAACACTGCTTGCATATATGGTACATAAAATATCCAAAAATAAAAAATAACGAAGATAAAGACCACGAGCATCTCTGTAGGATACTGTCCAAGTGCATTTCAGATAGACACATAACTTGGATTCTACTGACTTATTTACTGGAGGTACATTTTCAATCTACTTTTCAAAGTTATATGTGTAGTCCACAATGTATTCTATACAACTGTGTATTTTTAAGAAAAGTAATAAAATAATTCTAAATACAAATGCATACAGCAGTCTCTTTCCAGATAAATGCTATGTAGGAGGTAACACACTCTTATAAAATAATGCAGTATTTTTTGTTCATTTGAAATAGTGCTCAACAGCCTGTCCAAAGTAGCGCAGGCATTATCTTTCTTTATGGCTGGCTCTTGATTTAAGAAATCCATCAATTCATGATCTTATGTTTTTATTTTTACATATGCTGCAAATACACTACTATTTCAAGATTAAAGAAGTCACATGCACTATTCTCAATGAAACTTTCATTTCTAATGATGTGAATTCTAGTGATGACACACTAATGTGTAAAATTAAGATCTTATATAAATATTCATTAAATATTTAACAGTTATGCAGATTTTTACATGGTATTTTTTCTACTCATGCTGTATTAGAGGTTTTCATAGAGATAAGTATTTGTCATGTTTAATTTGGAGTGTTTAGTCTTGTATCCTGTACGTAACATGGTTTGCGGATCTGTAAGGGATTGGTAGCATGCTGTGAATGAAAGAACAACTTAACATTGACAACTCAGTGTTAAGGGTACATGAAATGCTGTTTGAAACTGTGTGTAATCTTCTTTTCTGTAACCAGGTGCAATTTCTTGGGTAGCTTACAGCCTTGTTTCCTAAACAGATCAATATGTATCCTGAATGCAATGATGCTACCTACTGGAGATTTCTAGATCCTGCATTTAAGGAGGTTTGAGCTTTTGGTCAGCCAAACTAAAATTAATGGAAACTAACAGGTAACAGGTGTACAATACTTCTACAAGTTTGTTATGAAAGATAGAGTCGACAAAAGACTTGAGTAGGTGGCTTCTCCTTCCACAGATAACCTTGAAACTTGTGCAGCAGACGTATGTATCCTTTTTGTATTGAGAACAATAGAGGAGGAAAGAGACTTAAGTGATTGGGAGAAGCTGATTGTATGGGAGTAGGATGAGGGACTTGGAAGGATTTGAAGAATGCTGAGGCTGGGAGGAGTTGCAAGGAAGCTGGTCTTTGGGAATCAGATTATGAATCCTTAAGCTGCTGGACTTTTATTTTTTTTCCACTGGTAAAAGATCAAGTACATAGGGCTTTTCAAGGCAGTTTCTAATAAGAGAACATTTCTTTATCCACAGCCTTTTCTATATGAGATTGATGTCTTTCTGCTTGCCCCCTAGCATTGGAATAACTTAGCTCAAATTTAGAATAAAAATAGATGCTTTTGTGTTGGTACATGCAAGTCATGTTCAAAACAGGTAAAACTAATCCATATCTACACCCACTTTCTTTTTTATTATGAGCATAAGATGCATATCACCATTTCATAAGATGGTTCATAAGATGAAATGATACAGAAATTAGTTGATATAAATTGGTCTTAGACTTGAAGCTTTTCCTTGCTAATTTATAGTGGAGATTTTTGTTGATTTCAGCATGAAAGAAAAGATTTCTGGAATCCTCTTAGGCTTCCTGAACACATCTAGCCACTAACGTGCTTTATTTATGAGTTAAGTCTTTAAAATAAGTATACAGTTGAGGAGTGTCATTAGACTTCAATTAAAGAGTCAGTGTCTATAAGCAATTCTTTAGAGGAAATTTTGCTTTAATAAAATATTCCCAGAAGGAAATAGTCTTTTCATCCCTTTTTGGTTTGTGTAAGTCAGTTAAAGTTTTTCTGTCCTTATTTCTTTTTCTTCTTTCAGTGCAGAAGAAATGGTATTGTTTTATTTCTCTTTTACTTTAAGCATTAATTCTAGCTTTCCTTCTGCTTCTACAGTTTTTATTTTAAAATTCATGTCCTGGTAGTTTTTTTTTTTTTCCAGTCTCTTAATAAATGATTTTGAATGGAAGAGACTCCTGGAGGATGAGAGGGAGGATGGAGGGCAGTCAGTAATGCTTGTTTGAAAGAGCTGCAGTCTTTAGCATGATGTTGCTTGGCAACCCATCTTCCACTTTGCCTTTGTTGAATAAAAGAGGAGAGCAAAGCTGTGGTTTCTATTGATTCATTCACTGAAGCTGGGAATCTGGGCATCCTGTAGCTATAGCAACGTGAGCCATAGGTGTTGCTTCCTCTACTGTCCTTACCCTGCAGGTACAGAATTTCTGGAGTATCTTCTAGAGGGATATGTAAACTTTTTTTTGTTTTGTTTTCTGGGGGGGGGGGGGGGGATGATACTCTTTCCTACTTTTTTTTTTTTTTTTTTTTCGGATTTTTACCAATATTAGAAAGATGGTCTAGTAAATATAATTGAGTAAAACGATATATTAGATTAAATAAATTAGATTCTTATAGGAAAAATAGAAATAATTTACAGTTCCCTTTCTGAGCTAGGTTTGACTATCTTGAATCAATTCTTAAATGCATCTGCAGCAATTTTTAGGCTCATAAATCAGGAAACAATCTCAGCCTTTATCTTAACAGTCACAAGAGGAGGAGTGAGCAGCTCTGCAAACATTGCAGTTTAAACAGCACTTACATTTATCAAAGAACTTGTTGAAAGTTGAAATTGTTCTGTAAGCATTGTTTTGGAACGCTTTGGGTAGGCTGCTGGTTCTTAGCAAGTGTGTGATGAACAGCTCAGCAGTTGGTGCGTTCCCTATGCACTAAGCAGGAAAAATTGGAGAAAAAAAAAATCTATCAGGAAGTACTTGTCTGCTTGTGGCTGCCACTTCTTACAGTCAGATCACTGCTGCATCAGCTCAGGCTCTTTACAGCTGTGGCTTTACCTCTTGATTAATTTGCAAAGAAATTGACTTTTTTGGACTGTTCTTTTAATTAAGTATGGGTGGTTTTTTTTCTCTGCTGAAACTCCAGTTTTGGTGCCTATGTGAGATGTATTTGTTAGGGCAGGACTGATGAGTAGAGTGACTGATCTGGATGCGGGTTTGAAGTACTGTTGTTGAAAGTAGTGTGTGCCTCTTCTTGCAGCCTTTACTCAGGAAAGTAACAGATTTAAAAACCTCTACTAGCACTCAAACTTCGGCACGGCTTGGCTGCGGGTGGCTGCTGTGTGCCAGAGCTGAGGTACCTGCTGCGGCTCCAGCCTCAGCGTTCGGAGGTGGAAGGAAGGACTTAACGTGCTCCACCATTTCTAACACGTAACCTGGGGGAGCTCTGCTCGAACCGGGAGGGAGAAGGCGTTGCCAGAACCGTTCCCTCGTGCCCAGCTGCTCTCGGCGTGTGGGCGCTGGAGCCGCTGCCACAGCTGTGCCGGCCGCGAGCTGAGCTGAAAGGCTGCGGGACGTGTTCTGCACCTGGGGAGCTTGGAAACAAACTTTAACTCGTGCAGCCCTCCTCCCTTCTCCTCCAACTCCACGTGCTGTCAGCCAGCAGCGCCCTTCCCTCCGTCCACGCGCGCAGCGGGCCGTCCGCCTCGAGCTCCGGTCTCAGCTCCAGCGTTTTGTGCCGTCTCCCAGCAACGTGCGCGGGCAGCGCTCGGCCGCGCGCGGTGCGGCACGGCGGGGATTGGCGAGAGCTCGCAGCGCCGCTCCGCCGCGCTTCCACCGCGATCCGGCCGTTGCGGCGCGCGGCGGGTGGCCCGCTATGCGCGGGTATAACGCTCCTCCGGGCGCGGCGCGCGGAGGCGGCTGAAGGGAGGATCGGCGCGCTTCCCGCCGCCGCCTCGCGCACCTGGCCTCCAGGTGAGGATGAGGGCGGGGCGGCGCGCAGGCGCGGGGCGGCGCGCACCTGGCCGCCGCCGAGCGGAAGGCGCCGCCGCAGCCGCCGTGCGCCGTGGGCGGCCTCCGGCACGGGCGAGCGCCGCGCTTCTCTCCGCCGGCGGCCGCTCTCCCGGGCGGCCCTTCTCCCGCCGAACCGGGTGAGCGACGGGGGTCCGCGCGGCTCCCCTGCCCTCGGGTGGGCGGTCTGGGGGCGGGCGCGCGGCCGGGGCCCGGCGGGAGATCCCCCCTCCCCGAGAGCCTCCGGAAACGCACGCGGTCCCCTCGGGTCGCCGGGGGTCGGACGGGGTTGCGGGGCCGGGGGGCTGCCGGCGCTCGGAGCTGCGCGGGCCGGGGCCGGGCGGGGATCGGGGGAGGCGGCTGCCACGTCCCGGGCCCCACGGCCGTGCGGTGGCCGCGGCGGTGTCCCAGCGGGGCGTCACGGAGCTCCGCGTGCTGCGTTCCGTCCTGCGCTGAGCGAGGGCGCGCGCTGGCCGGGCTGCCTCTTCCCAGCGCCCCGTGTTACGCGTGGCTTTTCTCGTTTTCTCAGCGCTCGAGAGTTGGCAGGAAAACTTGTGATACAGATAGGAGCGAACGAAGCTGAGGCTATCTCTGCGTGCTTATACCTAGAAGGCTTTATTAAACGTTTTTGCTGATCAGACAAGAAATGCCTTACTGGTGACTTGAGTGTTACGCGTTCACCTCAGAGCGTTTCACACGCTAGCCTTCTGTTTCAACGATCCTTATCTCTTTTGCCCTCGCTCTGCCCGTTGGATCCCGCCTATGGGCAGCGCTGTGCTGCCGCTCTGAGCCCGGCGCCGCGGCTCATTGCGCTGCTTTGAGCAGGGTTTGTCCGCAGGCCCGGTCGTTTTGCCGTCTGCTGCTGCCTTCCTGAGGCATCAGCAACGGTAAAGTAGAAATTAAGTTGTTTGCGGAGGGTAGGTTGGTTGCTGCTATTTCTGTCACGCCGTGGGGAGCAGCAGAGCAGCCCTCCCTGCCCTGTGGCTCCGTGGCCGTTTAACCTTGCCCTGTTTTTAGGTGGGGCAGCTGGGTGCCGTGACTGCTGTCAAAATAGCAGCGGGACACGGCCGCCCTTTGTGGTGCGGCCCTTGGTTACCGGCTGCGCTGCTCCAAGAAATTCCTCTGCGCTTTGGGCAAACGTGTGCTGCCTGTCTGCTCGGTGAGCTCATACGATGTGCAGGGCTTCCCCATTTCTGGCAGTGCAGGGAGTCATGGTCGTAACGATGCTCAGTTGCTCACCAGCACGCGTGAGTTCTTCTGTAAGACTGGAAAGTGCTCCAAGTTTCTGGACTTCAAAGTGCTGTGTTTTGTGAAATGCAGTCTTAGTCTCTTGCCCCAGAATTGTCTGCATTTCCTTAGTTTTGCTGCTACTTTGTGCTGTAGGTTATAGTTCTGCTTGTAAACAGCGAAACAATGTCACAGTGCTACTTACAGCTACTTAAGAATAACACCCCGTAGTCAAACCACTGCTTTTTGTTTGTTACGTAAGTTTGTTCAGCAGTGACACGCAGAACTGGTCAGGTGAGGGCAAGAGCGAAGAGATGGCACCTCAGAGTTTCCTGCAGTTTGAAAGTGACTGACCCAATAAAGCTCAGTGCATTTCAGGATAAATAAAGCAAAAACATGAGGAAGTTTTGGTTTTTTTTGTTTTTTTTTTTTTTTGGGGGGGGGGGGGGTCCCTTGTGCTTTTGGTTTAAACAAATTTTAAGGCAAATTAGAGTGTAAAACTATGACTTCAGGGCCTGTGTTTAATACTCAGATGCTGTTCTTATCTTAGAAACATTACTGCAATTGGGGGGAAAAAAAATACCTTGGATATGATCCAGAGATTGTTTTCTGGTGCTTAAATAAAAATCAGACACCAATACTGTGAAGTTATAACAGCACTTTACAGCTGCTGTGGTGCTCAGTTGTCATCATGGCATTTTTAGGAGCAGTTTAGAATGCTTTTAACAACAGCCCAAACCAAACTGGCAAGGAAAAAAAGGAAGCTGCAGTGTTGACTAAAATTTAAATTTAACTCAAATTCAGAGCATTGTTGTAGTTCCAAGACTGTAAAAACAAGCTATAAATATTGTTTTAATATGTTCTAATTTGATGTATTCTTTCTAATCTAATATATTCTTAAGGAATCATTCATCGTTCATTGTCATGGAGAGCTATCAGAATTAGCCTGTATCTCTGCCCATCCCATGCAGTGCTCAACTGTAGAAAAGCAGTGCAGTGCTGATACTGAAAGAGTTCTTAGAAGAATACACAGAAGGAAGGAGTTGTGGTAGTGTTATTTTTTTTAATCTTAAAGAAACACCCAAAGAGGACTGCTCACAAGGTTGGAATACAGTTAGGTGTTCTGGACTGCTGCTGCTGTTTGAATTTCTTCCACCCATTGAGTTATCATCAGGTTACTGCTTCTGATTTTTCTGTAGTAATCACTGGGGTGAATTACTTCAGTCAGTGCTAGAATGATCTATGGCCTTAGACTTTTTAAAGCTGACACTTGGGAAAAGAAGACACTCAGTATTCTTACGATGTACTCCAGAGCAGAACAAGATTTCCCCTGGCTGAACCTCAAAGAATGCATCCAGAGGGGCAACATCTGGGGTTTGTTGATCACCAGCTCGTTGGGTACAGCCCTGTATAGGGGACAACCAGTGAGAATTCTTGGTGGAGCCAGGAGGCAAGTACTTGATGCTGTGAGTGCACAGGCAGGTGCTGACCAGGTGATTCCACTTCTCCTTTTCAGGTGAAGCGTTGATCTTTAAGTTATACATGTTTTGTTTTATGAATCATTCCTTTATTTAAGCCAAATACTAATAAATGGTAAGCAGTAGTACAGGGCTGTAAACTTAAGCAGCTCTTTTGTTTTTCCCTGTGTTCTGAAGTGCTTTTGCTCCTGATTTTATGGAGAGCCCTAATATTCCACATTCAACTAAACATGCATGAAAAAATGATTTCAAATGTGGCATTTCTTAGCTCATCAGTGTGTGGATGTTCTTCTGGGAAGCAGGTATGGTTTTATTCAGTGATTTTTATTTTTAATTTTTTTTTTTTTTAATTAGTAGGAAACTTTTCATTTCCAGGGTAGTGCAAGTGCTTATTTCAATAGCTAATGTTTTAGTGGAATCTGCTGTGGGATTCATGTGAAAAAGACAAAAAGTGCCGGAAAGTTCTTCAGCAGAGCAACACCCAACAGGTGTAACTGTGTGCCCTTGGCAGATTTATGCTGGTCTGGGGGAGTAGCTGGTTGTTAGTGTCAGGTGGGTTTTTCTCCAGAATTTAATCAATGCTTGCTCCTCGCAGGCTTGCTACCTCATTAGGTGAGTATTGAGGTGTTGGGGAAGGATAAAACAGACAGGATTTTAACTAGACTGTGATTTTGGAGTGACAGGAGTTAAATAAAGGGTGAAGTTAAATAGTGAGAAAAATGATGTGGCTGGAATCATTCTTAAGGCTTAATGTTGTTACTATTCTTTTAAAAGTATTTTTCAAGTTCTGTAAGAAACATTATCAGAAATAATCAGAACGCTGCTTAACATCCAGATAAAAGAAAAGTAGATTTAAAACAAAAGCAAAGGTATACTGTGGGCACCAACCCAGGAAATTCATTCTTACTGGATTGTTCTGCAAGAACTTCTGATGATTTAGGTTACTGTGACATATAGTTGTTTGTTTGTTTTTTTTTTAAATGATTGCCAGTAGTGCTGTTCAGAGTGAGCTGCCAGAGTCAGAGCTGTGTGCACGTGGGTACAGGAGAGAGGCTGTCCTGTGAGGCCAGCTGTTGGCAGGCAGCGTGACACCGGAGCTGGTGGGTGGCATAACGTAACAGGCTGCTGTGCATTCAGCTTGCCTGCTGCTCTGTGCTGTGGAGCAGGGTGGCTGCTGCCTTCTGGCACTTTTTAGAAGGTGTTCGTAGTGTTTATAAGTCTTCTGGTTCTTTTCTTTTAAAAACAAAACAAAAGCAACCTATACTTTGCTTACCAGTTACCTCAAGGAATTGAACTGTGCCACGTGTTTCTTCAATGTGTCCTGAAGGACAGAACCGTGGCCTGGTCTGTGCTTACTGATGCTGCTGTGCCATAAAAATGTATGAAATGTTCGTGGCAAGTCAAGATTGTATTGCTGACTACCAAATTATTCTGGGTAAAAACATTAGGAAAAATACAGCTTTGGTGGTTACAGTTGTTTGTGTAATATAGTTTGTATTCTGGGAACTGATACTATTCTGTGTGGCAGAGAGCTCTGCTCTTATTGTTAAGCACTGTCCCTTCGAGGTATTTCATCAGTAACACTGTACTCAGGATTTATCTGTATCAGAGTTCGTGCATTTGTGGCAAAGGAGAAGTGTTGGTGCACTTCACTCCAGCTGCACACGCTCTCCCAAGGTTATTAGTTGACTCTTTCTTCTGAAAAGCACCTCTGAAGCACCACGTGCACTGTTTCTCTGTACAGCATGCTGCTGTGCGTGCTACTAGAATTTGCAAGTCCTCATTGAAAGGGTAGATTGTGTTGCTCTCCTTGCACAACCCCCTTACAGGAGTTGCCTCCTCATTCCTGGGGGCAGACGTGTTTCACCTGTGCACTATGGCACTGGTTATGCATGAACAGGCAGGGCAGGCAGCTCAACTACAGGGAAATAAAAAGAAATAATAGTTATGAAGAAAACCAAAAGCAGAATAAATTGCTATGTCCATTTTTGTTTGCTCGTTAGTCTGCTTAAGTCTTATATAACTTGTTTAAAGGCAGATGTGTGCAAAACATGGGTAGTGTAAGAAATAGTCCTGGTGAATTTTAGATTGTGTTTATTTTGCTTCACAGATATTTTGACTGATTTGCTCTGTGGATCACGAGTTTCCTAAGGATTTGCGTATGCTCGATTTGTGAAGGAAATAATCCCAAATAAAATTAACAGTAATTTAGACTAAGTTTTTGGTAAAGCATATCTGTGTACATCAAATCTTACTTGAAGAACATGTTATGTGCTAGCAGCAGAACTAGCAGCAGCAAAGATTTAATGTGCAACAATCTACGTAAGACATCTCTGTTATTATCTAGACTTTTTTTTTTTGTGGGAAACTAAGCCTAAGTTCATATAGCATATGTAAAGCTGGGGAAAAATGATGAAGCAAGCTTAGTGTAAGTAATAGTGGTTGCATTGATTTAAATGCTGAAAGCAGAGAACGGAAATCTGATAAATGCATTTTTAACTCTAACATAACTATTAAGTTAGTAGAAACTAAGTGGTACTAAGTCAGATAATGGATGTATAACTATAGTTTGTTGTTTTTCTACCCTTTCTGAGTAGCCTTAGGCCAGGTCATCAAATCAAAAGAGAATCTTAGGCACTTTGACTTGAATAAAAATTCAGGTCTCAAATTAAAGCATTATTTCAGTGTGAAACTTTGGTGACATTCAATGTTGCTATATAGAATTATGTTCTGCCTGTTTCTTCATGTTGTATCTCATAGCAGGATGCTCATCTAAGTTTAAACTGCCATGAAGAGGCCCAGAGAGGTGTTTGGAGAATGTTGATTTTTGTTAGTGGTACAAAGAATATTTGAGGGCTGTGGTGTTTGAAAGCAAACCAACTTACTGCCCTCTCCCCAGTTTTTTCCTGACTGACTGTGCCCAAATGGCTGCTTGTGAAATAAGGAAACTGCCAGACTTATGATTCAACTATAAAAACAGATGTTTATATTTTCCTATTTGAAGACAATATATTTACGTTGCTTATTGATTCTAAGCTTTAAGATATACTAATGTAAGCCATGCTTGTGCATTGGGAAACAATAGTGTAATTAAGTTTTCTTCTTCTGTAGGGTTATAAAAGCAATTGTAGTTATGAGGTTGCAGAGACTGTAGGCTCAAGCTGACCCCAGGCAGATTTAGCAGAAGTGGTTTTAGAGGTTGCAGTCTTCTTGATGGTTCTTTGGGTTTTACTTCCTGTCCTGGGTTTATGTAGCAAGGTTTTGGTAGCAGAGGGACTGATGGGTGCTTTCTGTGAGCACAGCTGCCCTGTGCAAGTCTCAGCCAGCTCCAGCACAGCCTCACTGTTGGCCACAGCTGAACACATCAGTGCAGCAGGTGGTGAATCTGCCATGGCATTTTTTAAGAAAGGGTACAAAATGCTCTGCAGCAGCTGTGAGAGGAGTGAGAAACATGTGGGAAAAACAGTCCTGCAAGCACCAAGGTCAGTGAGGAGGTGCTTCAGGCACCAGAGCAGAGACTCTCCTGCCACCTTAGGAGAAAACAAAACTTGAAAGACAACAGTTGTTGATTATAGCCAATAACCTAGCTAACCAGGAGAAGCCAGTTGATGTCATCTTTTTGGATTTCATCAAAGATTTTGATGCTGTTCCTCACAGTATCTTTCTGGACAAGTTGCTTAGCATATGGCTGGACAGAAACAGTAGGTAACGTAATGCAATGAGTGAACAATTGGATCGAGCTCAAATGGCTGAAGTAAATGGGATTACATCAGGTAGGTGGCCAGTCACTAGCAGGGTTCTGCAGGGCTCTGTTTTAGGGCTGGTTTTATTTTTATGAGTGATCTGGATGCAGGACTCAAGTGCACACTAAGTAAGCGTGCAGATGGTACTAAATTAGGAAGAGCTGTTGACTCATTCAAAGGTACAGAGGCTTTGGTACAGAGAGATCTGCAGCTTTTTGGGCTGGCAGTTGCCAACTGCATGAGGCTTAACAAGAGTAAGTACTGGATTCTGCACCTGGGATGAGGCGATCCTCGATTTATGTACAGACTGGGGAATTAAGGGCTGGAATGCAGCCCTGTGCGGGAGGGATCTGGGGGTTCTGGTTGGCAGCAAGCTGGATCTGAGTTAGCAGTGTGCCATGGCTCAAGAGATGGGATTGTTCTGCCCTGTTCTGCCTTGTGCAGACTCACCTAGAGCACTGGCATCAGGTTGGGGTGCCACAATATAAGGACACAAAGCTATTGGAGTGCCCAGAGGAGGGCTACAAAGATGATGAAGATTCCTTTCCTTTTCACCGGGAAAGAAAGAAAGATTTTATTCTTTGTTTTGTTCTATATGGGCATCTACTGCAGTGCAAAATCTTCAGGTCTAAATAAAGTTGGGAAAATAATAAGTAAGACAGTGGATTGGATTTTTTAAATGACCTTTCTTGGAAAATTTATGAGCACTGTGAAGTATATTGTATTATCTATGTAGTGATGCTACAACAGGATTAGTAGCAGTTGAATATAATGTATGGGTTTATTAAAAAAAAAAAGTTAACTTTGAAATAAACTATAATAGAAACAACTGGATACCTGACCCTACAAATTCTTGAGGGAAATCAAGTGAGTTTAAAAAAAAAAAATTCTACAAGTTCTATAATTTTGTATGTATATATTATTGCACCTTTTTTTGTTGTTGTTTTTCCAATTTATTTATTTATTTCGGTTCTGCAATTCTTTGGTCAGTGGTTAGCAAGCAGAAGTTAAGTGTGGCTTTTACCTGGCTGCTGCTTAGTTCTTTTCTCAGTGCATTTAGATGCAACGTGTACGAAAATACAGCCTTGCTTTGAATCCAGGATGTTGCTATTTCTCCCCTTCTTGTAAACAGCCATTCTTGTAGAGAAAATTTAATTCCAATCCCTTGGATACTGGTCCTCAACTATTTTTCATAGTTCCTTGTCGTTGAAAGCTACTGAGTAATTGCTTGTCTGTAAAAATAAATATATAAAATAAATAAATAAAAATTAGGAGATGAAAGAGGGGAACTCTTTAACATATTCTTTTGACGAGTTGCGGCAGGACATGCCAGCGAATGCTGTACAAAAGATATATAGATTTACTGCTTGATACACAGCCTAAATTATCCCACTCCCCATTACCTGTATTAAGTCTGCATTCAACATGTAAAATAGATAACTAAATTAATCTCAACAATTTCTCCCTTGACAATCTGGTCATTTGAGTCTGACATTGAAATGGAAATCCGTTTTAAACTATTGGAAATTTTAAATCTCTATGAGGAGTCCTTTCCATCTTTATAGTTCACTTTTTGTGCTGGTCTTTCTACCTAAAACTTGCCATATTGGTTGCTGTTTTCCTTCTATCCCACCACTGAACTAAAATACCTTCAGAATTCCTTAATTTTCAAGATTTGGAAGAAAATTTATGTACTGCCTTTATACAGAACTAATATTTTGTTCTTACTGGAATGCCTGCTTTCTGATTTCTGATTCTTCAGTTTGAAGTGTGTTGACAAAAAAAAAAAAAAAATGGGGAGGAAAGTGCATCTCGGGTATTTTACGGATTGGTGAATCCTATCTTTAATTCATGGACACATGATATTTGATGCTTGGGAGTTTGAATTAATTCCTGCCCACTAATTTCTTGTGGCTCTACATTGTTGTATCTACTGTTTGTCTAACGTATTACTTTTTGTTTTAATTTACAGGTGTTATATTTTCAAGATATGCTGTAAAATAGTATTAAAGAATATCATTCAGGGAAGCTTTTGTTTTGTGATAAATTTTTAGAACTAGAATGGCTTTGAAAATAATGCCTAAACTATTCAAGAAGTTATTTTTTCACTGGAAACTTTGGAAATTTAGCATTATTGTGTTAGTCTTTATAGTATTTTTATTTTTACTGCAACGAGAAGTTGGTGTCCAAGATTTTAGAGATGAAGGAGGGATTGAGCCAGTTGTCAGAAAGAAAAGTCATGTATTAGGTCTTGTACTAAATGCTATGAACAATATCAATGGTGCAAAGCCAAAAATGCAGATAAAAGCACCTGTAAGGCAAACTAAGGTTCCTGGAGAGAGACACTGTTTGCCAGGACACTATACTACGATGGAATTAAAACCCTTTCTAGATCGACCCCTTCAAGATCCTAATGCTCCCGGAGCTTCTGGTAAAGCATTTAAAACCATCAACCTAAATCCAGAAGAGCAGAAAGAAAAAGAGCGTGGAGAAGAAAAACACTGTTTCAATGCATTTGCAAGTGATAGGATTTCACTACACCGGGATCTTGGACCGGACACTCGACCTCCTGAGTATGTGGAAATGTGTATGTCCTGATAGTTGAATAATTTGACAGAAATGTGGAGGCTGTGATTTGAGTTTAGCATTAGATTATCGCTTGGAAAGTGAAATGTCTGGGTGATACATGGTCATTTACAGTACATAATGTTCCAGAGTGCAAAAGCCAAGAATATTTAGAAAGGCTCGCGTTTCATGTTAAACATATTTAAATAAGGTTTTCTGCTACGTTTTCTCAGTGGCTTTCTGGAAGCTGCTACATTTTACTTAGGAGAAAACTGAAAATATGTTTTAAAATTCTTTCCGTTTTAAAACCCATTCCCTATTCTTTTTTAAACAAAAATATTAAGTGTTAATAAAACTGCTGGCATATTATGATTTTGTTAACAGAATGATAGGACTTTATGGTTAGAGTAGTTTTTGGTTCTGAGGAATCTCCTTTAGTATTTTTATCTCTTGATTTCAGAAGTGACAGTCCTTACTGAGCTGGTGCTGGTAGGGTGGCCATCACATTATGTGTGGTGCAAATCACAATAATCTTTATGGTAGTGTAACTGGTGAGACTTGGCTTGTATGTTTTGTGAGGGCTTTGGCAATAGATGTAATAATTGCCTTGGGAAGTATTCCAGCCTCTGGAGTTGGCAGGCCATAAACAGTAAGTGTGCAATTCATGAATACAGAAACATTGTCTGGTTAGCTTGACTCACAGTTGCGTTTAAAGTTCTGTCCAGAATACATCCGTCTTGAAAACCTGTATGTTTAAAGTTGTTTCACTTGAATGTGTTATTATATTGCTGTAAGCATTATGTGGTGTTTCTAAGAAAAAAATCAAGTTCTGAATTTGATTTGTTCTATTTTTTTATTTCAAACTGCATTTCTTCAATTGCTTCAAGTAAATACTTTTTCTCATATTTTTGGATTTCAATAGTAATGGTCTGACTTTTCAGCTCAGTGCCTGCTGCTCTCAATAGAAAAATGTATTTTTGTCTGAGTAAGACCTGGGTGCTCTATGAAATATACTCAAATGTTGTGTGAGAGAACTAGAGCTGAGCCAGTTGTTCAGATGGAATTCTTATTTGCCAGATGTTTACAAAAATACTTCTTACAGCTTTTCCAGTTGTCTTTGTGCTATGTTTGTGCTCCAAAACTTGGGCAGAAATTGGAGAAGCTGAAAGATTTAATGTCCATGTTTATACAGCTTTATACTGGGAACAGTAGGATTTCTCTTAAGAGCTCGAATCAAAACTTTTCGTCCATTTTCTAACATCTGATACTTTCTAATCTGTAGATGCATTGAACAGAAGTTCAAGCGTTGCCCACCATTGCCAACCACAAGTGTTATAATAGTTTTTCATAATGAAGCATGGTCTACTCTGCTCAGAACTGTTCACAGCGTGATGTACACTTCTCCTGCCATACTGCTAAAGGAAATTATTTTGGTGGATGATGCCAGTGTTGACGGTAAGAAGTCTTACCATTTTCCATTGAATATATTATTTATTTAATTGAAAGTGTGTTAGGATTATATATAGAATGGGATAAAAGAGGCTATCATCTCCTTGTGACCATACTAAATACCTTATGGTGTTCCAAGTACTTTTGTTCCTTTTGTTTTCCTTAAAAATACAAAATATTTCTCCCTCACTTTTTCTTTGCAAGAATTGTCAAGTATGAAATTCTCTTCTGAGAGGTTTTTAAAGCCTATTTTCTGATTATGTTAAGGAATTTGAAACCTTTGAAATGCTCAGTGGTAACTGTGGTATCAGGCTTGGGTGGCTTGGACCTCTGCTGTGTTTCTGTCTCAAGATGCTCTTGTTTGGGTCATAGCTCTTAGTAAAGATTTAATGTGATGATACTCTTCATAATTTGGCATCCACCAGCTGTTTCTAGCTGTGGAGAAGTTTTTCTGTTGGAAATCTGGGATTGCTTTCTTTAAATTTGCTGTGAGGGGTGAAAACATTGGGAGAGATCTAAAAGAAAGCCTTTAAGAACTAGGTGTGAAAATGACTCTCTTTGGTACTCCCCCACACTGCTGTTTTGCAAACAAATTTGGGGGGGGGGCGGTGTAGGAAGTGTTGAGTAAACATCTGTTTTGGCAACGTCTGTCCTGGGAATGCTCAGAGGTCTGGACTGGCAGATGCAGGAGGCAGTGGTGGGTGCAGTAACTGCAGCCATACATGGGCTAGGAGCTCTGTCTGGGTGGCCATTTTGGTTCCTGTGGCTGCAGAGGCCACTGGGGGTGTGGAGGCCACAGCTCTGTGCTGGGCAGAGGCCATGATGGAGTTCCTCATGAGTGACTGAAGCTGTCTTTCAGTGCAGCTCACAGTACCCTCCTGTGCCAACCATGCCAACCACCATCCTTGCCCCTACCACCAGGTGCCGGGAGCTGCTAAGGCTTCTCCTATCCTTCAGTGCTGCCCTGCACTGTTAGGTGGAGGCACCACTGCTGCTCTATAGCCCCCACAGCCTTCTGTGCTCAGCACTGGGCAAAGGCTGGGCCCTCAGCCTGTCCTGGGCTGCTGGTGTGTGTACCTGAGGCCTAAGCTGGGCTCTCACCCCATAGGACAGATTTGTTTGGCACTGGGGAGAGCAGGAGGGGTCACAGGAGTCCCAGTGCAGTCTCTAAAGTGTCAAAAATGGAGGCATTTACTGGTTTTGTTTTTTTAACAATTTATTATTATTTTGTATTGTCCTTTTAAATTGCTTACTGTCCAATCTTGAAAAAAAAGTCCATATAAAGCAAATGTCCATCAGCCCTTTTTTCCACCCAAACCAAAGTTCTCTGCTTTTTCAAAGGAACAGCTGCCTCTGGAGCTTCTCTAATGCTACCTGGATGGCTGCAGGGAGCTTGAGGCCATCAGCTGGAATCTCCCTGTTGTCTCAGTACAGGGTACCAGTCCCAGCGCTACCTTCATCCTCAGGGCTTGCCTGGATACCAGTCCCAGTCCTGCCCTCTTCTTTGGGGCTCTCCTGGAGGCTGCAGGGAGCTCAGGACCATCTACTGGATTCCTGTTGTCTCAGTGCAGCTGCTCAGTGGTTTCCAGTCCTGGTCCTTCCCTTTTCCTCAGAGCTTGGGAAAGAAGAGGTGAGAGGCCTTAGAAAGGATGAGGATGGGAGACAGGATAGAAAGGGTGATAGGGAGCAGCATCTGATGCTGGGGCTCTCTGGTGGATGGTGACATTTCAGCACCAAGACATTGAGGGCTCCTGGTGTGCTGGCAATGGATGAGGTAATGTCTCCAAGCAAGCATAATGTTATAGTACTTGCCCTGCCCTAATGGAGGTGAATCCACTTCCATTGATTATTCTTGGGTGGATCCACATCCATTGGCTCAGGTTCATTGCTGCTCCATTGAAGTCTAAGCTTCTTTGGTCCATCCTCCTACACAGAGGTGGGAAGGAGGATTCTATCTAAATTGTCCATTGTGCCAGAAGAAGCTCACCAAGACCCAAGTCTGTTGATAGCTGGTTTTCTGTTGTCAGAGTCCCCATATTTATAGCAGTTGGCAGGGAGGAGGCTTGTGACATCAGAAAGCCATGGTGGTGCTACCCTGGGAATGTCTGATAACAAACAAAGCATGGCTGTATTGGGAAAGGAGAGACTATGGCCTGAGAACTGCCCTAGTTTCCACTAGTGGGATTCTGCAGGACTACATATTTGAATCAGTACTCATTATGTTTTCATCAATTATTCCAGTAAAGATCTGGAAGTAAATCTCTGGATGATGTTAAACTGGGAGGAGTGTTGACTCTGGGAGTAGAGAGGCCTCACACCAAGGTCTTGACAGATTTCACAGTGCTCACCATTTGTATGAGGAAGAAGGAAGAGCAAGCGCTGGATGCTGCTTCTGGAATGGGGGAGGCCCTGGCTCTATGTACAGACTGGGAGACGGGCTGGACAGCAGGCCTGCGGGAATGGATCTGGGGAATCTGGTTAACAGCAAGTTGGATCTGAGTCAGCAGTGTGCCCTGGCAGACAGAGGGCCAACCACACATGGGGCTTTGTCAGGGCCAGCACTGGCACCAGGCAAGGGAAGGGGTTCTCCTGCTCTGCTCTGTCTGGTGTGGCCTCACCTTGAGCACTGAATGCAGTTTGGGGTGCCTCGACATAAGAAGGACATAAAAGTATTAGCAGACGAAGGAGGGCTACACTGATGACTGAGGTTCCTGGGTTTGTTCAGCCCAGGCCAGAGGGGAGACCTCATAGTGGTCTGCAGCTTCTCACAGGGGAGCAAAGGAGTAGTGCTAAATTGTGATCAGTGTTGGCAGTAACAGGGCCTGAGGGAATGGCACAGAGCTGCATTAGGGGGGGTCATGCTGAATATGACAGAGAGGTTCTACACCAGATGGTGGTGAGTGCAGCCTGAGCTGCTGGAGCTCAGGGAGCATTTGGACATTGCTCTCAGGTGTAGGGTTTGGGTAGTCCTTTGTGGAACCCGGGGTTGGACTTGATGATCCTTGTGGGTTCCTTTCAACTCAGGATATTCTTTGATTATGCAATTTAAGGAGCACTAGAATTTGAATGAGTAGTTGCATGACAAGTAGCTCTGTGATATTTGCTTTAGATGAACAGCAGTTAATACAACAAAGTATCCAAGGGTAAATTGGCCAATGCTTTTTATCATTTTATCATTGTGATTGCAAAGAAATCTCTAATATGCAGATGAACTTCTTTCCTAGAAAATGAAATTAACAGAAAAATAATCTTTTGTACTTAATCTGAATGTAAAAAATAATTGAATATATATTGAGTGTAATCACAAATGCAAGTTCAAAAACTTTGCTTTAGATGAGCATGTCTGTGCATACATGCTCATATCAATATATTTACATTTATTGTCAAGACTACATTTAGATGTACCTGCAATGTGAAGAGCGTTTAGTTGTACAGCTTAATACAAAGGGTAGGCAGAGGGTGGCAGAGTGTGATGTTTTGTGAAGGATGCGAGATTCCTTCCCAAATTTTTCTCATGTTTAAGTTGTGGGGCTTTTTGGTGGTGATGGTATTTTTTTTTGTTTGTTTGGTTTTTGTTGTTTGTTTTTTATATAGCTTCTGTCAAGAGTAGATATTGTAGCCTCTGAAAACCTGGAGTAAACTCGTACAGTATACTGTTGAGTAGGTATGTGATGCATTTGCGTGAAATGGATTTTGAGTTGATAGTCAAGCTGTTGATTCAGCAGAACAGTTGTTCCAGCTAGTGTCTTTTCTCTTTTAAAATTAAATTTTCAGTTCTCCAAGCCCTGTTGTCTGCCACTTGCTTCTTCCTTCATCCTCATCCTCAACAAAAGTCAGCCCCTAAAAATTACATTCAACAGTCAGGACTTGTTCACTGCTTTAATGTTGAGGTCACTGCTGGAATTAGAATGAATTGTAGTCCTGTTCGTTTAGTAAAGTGGAATTTTAGGCCATGCTATACATATATATGTATCCATACGTACATATTTTAATATCCTGAAAACAATTTCTTCTTCTAGAATACTTGCATGATAAACTCGATGAGTACGTGAAGCAATTTCAGATTGTTAAAGTAGTTCGTCAAAAGGAAAGGAAAGGTCTAATCACTGCACGGTTGTTGGGAGCTTCAGTAGCAACAGGAGAGACCCTCACCTTTCTGGATGCTCATTGTAAGTGAATGTTGTCTTTGACAATGCTACAGATTTTTTATGAGTTATGAACATGAAGTATTAGCTCTTCTACTGCTATGTCATTGAAAGTGCTATTTACAAACTGCATTGGTTTGCTATAGTCATGTTAAATTATTCCCATTATACTACCATATAATCAAATAGAAAATTCAGTACTTGTTCCTGTTTTTTCTATAGGTGAATGCTTCTATGGCTGGTTAGAGCCATTGTTGGCAAGAATAGCTGAGAACTCTGTTGCTGTTGTAAGCCCTGATATTGCTTCTATAGATCTCAATACTTTTGAATTTAGTAAGCCATCTCCTTATGGGCATAACCACAATAGAGGAAATTTTGACTGGAGTTTGTCATTTGGATGGGAGTCTCTTCCTAAATATGAAAATAAAAGAAGAAAAGATGAAACCTATCCAATCAGGTAAATGTAACTTGAATGATATCCTTCAATTTTCTTGTGTTTTGTTTCTTTGTTTTGTTTTTGTTTCTTGATAAAAATTTGTTTGTAAATGAATTAGTTACTCATATTAAATATAGTCACAAGTCTTAGCATCTTAGATGTTTTATGTAATGTTTTCTGTAGGAGCCAGGTTATGAATTTTAAAACACACAATACAAAGCACTCTTTGCCCTCAGACATGTTACTGGTCTAATAGTAACTTTCCCTCCATACAGGGAAAATATGTTATTTTTACTGATACTGTCTGATAATCCGTTTGTGACAATAAAACTGTGAAATGAAACACTATGTGGGCAGATTTAATTGCCTGTGCCAGGAAAATATTTTAATGGAGTGAAGCACTGACAAATGCTAAGAAACATTCTAAAAGAGCAACACTGAGTTTTTATATCTATGTTTTTGAAAACCTACCTTAAATGTAGTTTGAATCTTCTTTTCCACAGTAATCTTCTCTTTTGCAGAACACCTACTTTTGCTGGAGGTCTCTTTTCAATATCAAAAAAGTATTTTGAACACATTGGAAGCTATGATGATGAAATGGAAATATGGGGAGGTGAAAATATAGAAATGTCTTTCAGAGTAAGTTTAGCTACCTACTTAATACTGGTTTCTACACTGTCTACATGATTTTTGAGGACAAATTAGTGTTGTATTTTGACTACTCTGCTTAATCAGCCATCTAGGACATGGCAAATTAATTACTAATAACCTATGGAATAAGCTACAAACTTGCTCACAGAAGTGATTTTCTTTTAATGTCATTAATGTTGATAGCTGAAATGTACATTTTACAGGGTTTACCTGATAATTTCACCTACAGCGTTCCTGATATAAACTCTCTTGCTGGTAGTGTTGCTTTGTTCTATTTAAGAGAGTAGTAGCATTGCTGACTTTTTTTTCTTCCATCTCCTTAATCGTAACTTCATTGCACTTATACAAAAAATGTTATTATTAGGTATGGCAATGTGGTGGACAGTTGGAGATCATGCCTTGCTCTGTTGTTGGCCATGTCTTTCGCAGCAAGAGTCCCCATACTTTCCCAAAAGGTACTCAAGTAATCACACGTAATCAAGTCCGCCTCGCAGAAGTCTGGATGGATGAATATAAAGAAATTTTTTACCGAAGAAACACAGAGGCAGCAAAAATTGTGAAACAAGTAGGTGGTGATGGTGGTGGTTTTAGAAATGACACTTGCTGCATTGAAAATTTTGGTGAGCAAAAAGTTATTTATTGACAAAGTATGTTTGAAGTGTAGACATTTTAGTGAAAATACAGACATAGTTCAGCTTAATCTCATAACCTTCCCTTTCAAAAAAAAAAAAGATATCAATCTTATTTCTGTCAATTTAGCAACTTAAGTTAAATTTAGGCTTTGGTGGGGAAGGTTGTTTTTCTAAGTGGTCTGGAACTTTGGTAATTTACCAGCTGGAACTAACACTTTTCTCTCAGAAGATTTTTTTTATCCCTTTATATGAATATTGTAGCAGTAATAGCATTAGATTTCCCAAGTAAGTTTAGCAGAAAAACATAACTGGATTTTGTGTGGGAAATACTGTGTTATACCAACTGTTATGCTAGTTATTGAACTAATCCACATAAGCACTCTCTTTAGTGAGATATATTCACTGTTTAGCTTTATGGCTGTGGTCAGTATGGTCTCTAGTTGTTTTTACGTTGCCACTTTATAGCACTGTTAAAGCACTCTCTGAACTACGGGTACTTCTATGATTTGCATGTCAAAATGTTTTTTTTGTTTGTTTGTTTCTTGTGCTCTGAGATGCTGCAGGCAGGATGTCAGTGGTGTTAGGAAAAACAAGTTGCAGTAGTAACTGTAGTAGCCCAGTACTTTTTAAAAAAGACCTACTTTTTTGATGCTACAGAACAGAATATTATAGATCTATATGTACAAAAATATTAATAATATCAATGAATTCCTCTTCCTGCAACAGAAAACATATGGAGACATCTCAAAACGACTCGACTTAAGGCAGCGTTTGCAGTGTAAAAATTTTACCTGGTATCTGAATAATGTTTATCCGGAAGTATATGTTCCAGACCTAAATCCTTTGTTTTCTGGATATGTGAGTTTAATTTTAATTCTTTTCTCTAGCATTCTAGAATTCAAGAATCTTTTATGCTAATCCTTTATGCTACTTTAGCCATAGTGTTTACATTCTAGCTATTGTTAATTGCTGTGGAGTTTTCTATCATTACTGTTGATAAAGAGTCTCTCCTGCATATCTTGCTATTTGGGTATTTTATGGCTCTACTGATGTTATTATGAAACTTAAGCAAACACTCTTCTTTAGCAAAAGTAGCTTTGCTTAAAGGGATCTTGGAGTCTGATAATACAGTCAACATTCTGCCCATGACTTAATAGTAACTACCACAGAAGTACTGCACAAGTTCTAAACAGGTGGTGAGTTTTCCTGAATTGTCAAAATAAATTTAGCTTTATATAGTGAAAAGTCTGAGAGAATTTTTAATTCATGTTAACAAGGAAGGATGTACTCTGGCAATTGTATACTACTCTGAATTATATTTATGATGAACATTATTTTAAAGATCATTACATATCCTCTGTCAATTAATCTCTTAGACTTCATAATACTAAAGCCAACAAAGTATTAAACAATTCTGAATATTCAGCATGTATTTACAAATAAAACTTCCCCTTTTCTCTAGTTTTGAATATTTTGTGTGTATGTTTTCAAATTACAGTAACCATGGAGAATGGTAGTTGAGTAATTCACAGTGCATGGCTGTAGACAGCTGTATGTAGTTAATAAGACTTTCAGGAAGAAAAAAATACTTCTGTGGGGACAAGATTTTAAACTTTGAGCATAGAAGAAAGCAAAAATGAATTAACAGTTTTTATTGTTAAGATAAATGTTAGGCTTCTACACAAATGAGGCAGTTTATTTTTTTCTCATCCTCACTGAGCTTTTGTATCTTTTTTGCTAATAACAAATTTTCTTTAGCTAAAAAATGTAGGTAACCACATGTGTCTGGATGTTGGTGAAAACAACCATGGTGGCAAACCATTGATTATGTATTCTTGTCATGGACTTGGAGGAAATCAGGTAAAATATCTGGGTTTTATGATCAACTGTTTACCATAGTAAAGCTTTTAACTTGATGTAGTGGAATGGACTCATACTTAGCATGCAAGACTTACATTTTTTTTTAATATAGTTTTTTAAGAATTCATGCGTGTGTATACATATATATTTGTTCAAGGCTGATTTTTTTCACTTGACGTGTTGTAGACGCTTTACATGTTGTGTCCCACATCTGACATCCTACATTTAACATACACATTCAGATTTTTTACATAATTGCACTACTTCACATGGTCTCTTGCTTCTGTGCAAAATCTTCTCAGCCTACCTTTACTACTTTCTTGTGTTCTCTTCTTAACTCTTCTTTTCCCTATGCTTCTTCCTATTGCTTCTGTCTCTAGCAGCAGGACTCACACTGTCAAGGAAGATGGGAATCTGGCCAGTGGTGGGAGACCAAGTGGCCGGCCTGAGCCATCTTTCCTGTCATGCTTGCAGCCTCGTAGTGTGAGGTCAAAGTGATCTACTGTATACTGACTCGTGCAAGTAAACTACATGACTGAATTTGTCCAAGAGGAGCTTTCTTTGTTGCTTAGCTCTTGGGGGAGCAATGATCTCCTGTTTCTCCTGCAGTATGACTTGCAGACATTCATTGATGTCCGGTACTGAATTCTTCAGGCACTGTAACATTTAAAAAGTGACAGAAACCTAGAAACCCTAGAAACGTGCAGTGCTGTTTTATAGTTATCTGGGGAATGAACTTGAATTATAAAAGCCATCCATTAATGGCACTGTGGAAACTCAGACACTTGACCCTAGTCAGTTGATGCTTTCCTAATCAATATTAGCGGGAGAAGGAATACTGTCTAGTTTAATCGCTATCCTGTTATGTTACCTTCTTACAGTACTGAACTTTTTTTATTCTGCTCTGGTATTATATTATCCTTTTCAAATTGTCACAGTCGTTAATACCGTATTAATACTGTATCAAGATGTTATATTAAAAGACCCACTGTATGCTTCTGTTGTCACCTCTCTCTAACTTACCTTGGATTGTACTAAAACTGTCTTTTTAAGTGTGTTCTTTGTTTTTCCTTTTGCCATGCTGCCATAACAGCTTTTATTCCTTTAATATAGGTTGTGCTCGTAATACACAAGAGATGTGGGTATTTGCTTACTTAATCCTTCACATTACAAATCTCTCCTCAGTTGCTTTACATGTTGTGTAACATGTAACTCAGTCTGCTCTTTACCAGACTTCAGCAGTGCAGGCTGCAGTTTTTCATGCTACCTCCCCTTTCCACCTATGTTTGAGGTAGGAGAGGGGAGTGGAAGAGAGAACCTAGTTTTCAGAGTGGTATAAAAGTTGTGTAACTTTTTTTCATTTGTAACATATTCTAGAGGTGATAACGTATCCATCTCAATGTCTAAGATAAATTAATTCCTAAAGCAAGTTTCCAAGTCCTATTTTCAGGGCTCAAAGAGAGCCCCTAAGATTCAAAGATAAATTAAAAGAGCTTTACTTAGATGAACAAACTGCAGTAAACTTTTATGTTTGGGAGCTAAATGGCCAAGCAGGTACCTATCAGTACCTGTTTCAGGCACTGATGCTGGGTGTAGGAACTTAGGAGTGAGGTGTCTGTTCCTCAGTGTTGCTCCCATTGATTCCCAAGGCAAGGAGGGAGGATGGAAGCTGGCTAATTGGACAGACAGTTGAAAGCAACAGGGTGCTAACTGAGTTTGGGCTGTCAAAGGACAGATATGGCAAAGGCTGACACAGGGAGCCAAGAAACAGTTGTCATGAGACATAGTGATAGGAAGTCTGGTGGTTAAAGAAAGAGACCAGGATGTTCAGGATGTGAGGTATAAAAGGACTGCTGTGTCTGTAACTGTTAAAATTAAATGCCTGTTTAGACGTGAACTATGGCCAAGGATACCTGAGACTTGACAGTAATCTTCTGTCAGGAAATAACAGTAAAATACCCACAAAGTATGTCCTTACATTATGCTTTTCTTTGTAATGACAACCTCATAGAGAATTCTTTGTTAGCATTATTGTTTAATTTGAGCAGCAAAAGTTAACTAATGGCAATCGGTACTGTCCATGCGACAAAATCAGGTTTTGGTTGCTCTGAGAATATATAAAAATGTAGCAATGAAAATTGAATAAAGCTTTTTAAAGTTACTAAATGACAAAATTAAACTTATCCATGCAACCATTTCTACTTTGCCCTTTGTATCATGTATTAAGATTTGTGGGAGTGAATGCAGTGAAAAATCTTGCATCATTGAGTACATGCACTAAATATATATTTACTAATTCTACATTCAAGTACTATTCAGTGTATTCCATTGCACCAGAATTAGAAAAGGCATTTAATTTTGGAAATGCTTCTAAGATGTGTATGCTAAAAGTCAAAGAAATGATTCTGTAGTTTCAAACTGTTGAATAACAGAAGTAATCTATTGTTTTGTGTATTGGAGTGTCAGAGTTAACTTAATACTCTTGTTGGTATTTATTTACTAAACTTCTAAAAAATTATTTAAATAGTACTTTGAATATTCTGCACATCATGAAATTCGTCATAACATTCAGAAGGAGCTTTGTCTGCATGCTTCTAAAGGACCTGTGCAGCTTCGTGAATGTAGCTACAAAGGCCAGAAAATCTTTGCCTTTGGAGAAGAGCAATGGCAGCATCAAAAGGTATTTAGATATGTAGTCCAAGATGGGTGTTTTATCAGTGATTAGTTTATTTATGGTTTTTAATAAAAGAGAAAACCTGAGAAAACAGAACTTGAAGCCAAAAAAGGAGTAAGTTCCTTTTTGGGAAGAAAATTTTGATAATTATAGCTTTTTGGTTACTTGCTCAAAACTTTATGATTTCACTGGAAGAGTCACTTACAAAAATAGTTGCTGTGTTTTATTGTGTATGTCTGGACGTGCACTGAAAGTCAATTCAAATACTTAGATCTTTTAAAATAATTCTTTTTACTGGCAAAACAAGTTAGGTTTGCATACTACTTTTTTCCTGGCCCCCTTCTGCACAGCATGCACCTACTTTTTTTTTTAACAAGAATAAATTTGCAGAAAATTATGTATGGAGGAAAACAGCATTTTCCGTGTTTACTTTTTTTTTTCCCCTCTTCTTTCTTACCCACTTTAGGATCAAACTCTGTACAGTGCAACACTACATATGTGCCTTACAGGAAATGGAGAGCATCCAAGTTTGGTTTCCTGCAACCCATCAGACCCCTTCCAGAAGTGGATCTTTGGCCACAACAATTAAGATTTGCTATCTATAGACAGGAGTATTTAATTAAAAGAGCAGTTCCATTTCTAAACAGAGACCATATATGTATACTGTGTTTTCAAGGGATGCGCACTTCAAATGCAAAATTTTTATTCCTTTTCTTTACTGTGTGAATTGGATATAAAATGTGTAGTCAGAGATTCCCTAGGAGTCTGTTACACCAAAGAATGTTTGAGGTCCCGATTAAAGAAAATGTTTACAATATTTGCATGATAAGACTGTGTGTTAACCATTGATTCATAGATCCTGTAGTCCATTTTCACACTGGGGACCATGTGTATATTGGTTCACCGCATCTTGTAAGTACTTCTGAAGACAACTAGTTTACTTTGTAGAGTTACAAGGAAGTACTGTATACCATATGAAAGCCAAAAGGCTCTGTGTGTGTGTGTGTGTGTGTGTTCATGCTCAATTGGTTGACTTCATGTAAATTTTTTTAATTGTTTATTTCACTAAGTGAAACTCTCTCATTTGAAAAAGAACCAAAGAGGCTACCTACTGTGCTGTTCTGCCTCTAGCAAAGCGACCCTTTTGTTGTAGAAGAAAAAATAATTGTCACTGAAATACGTTATTTATATGTAGTTATTTAAATGGAAAACCTGCTTACTCTGATATTAATCTCCTTTCGTTTAGCCAAGATTGTAGGTTTTTTTTATGATGTCATGAAGTTTAAAATTTATGGTAGTTGCATTGTTAGACATTTTCAGCTTTTTGTTACTGCTTTTAAATTACTAACGTGTTTTCTTTTCAGCTTTTAGTGATTTATGCAGTGTTTACCTAACATGTTTCTAATATTATTTGTACATAATTTCCTGTGCAAACACCTAAATATTGATATTTAAAAAAAAAATTATTTCTGATGTTTCCTCTTTTTGAAGGACTGACCTCAGTTTCGACAGTGAGAAGTTGGCTTTCCAAACTGTTTTGCTAGCAATTTTAATGAAATAGTGTATTCTTGTAAGGATCCAAAAATGTACTTTAATAGATGATGTAGAGTTATGACTTCCGAAATAGCCTTCCTCTGATTATTTTAATAATATTTATTTCTTTGGTTCTTTTACTGGATGCACGCTTGTTAAGCACTACTCTGTTAGCCTTCATTGCAGTCGCCAATCATGCCTGTTTTCTGACTGTGACTATTTCAGCCTTCTTTAGTGAAAGTGACTCTGTACAAAAATGTCCTTTCAAGGAACGGATATTTACTCTCACTTAGAAATGTTTACTTCAGGGTATTTATGTGAGATTAATGATCATCCCAACTGAAAGCATGTAAGATCACATAAAAATCACACTTTAACAAGGTAAACTATTTTGTAATAAACTTCGTACTCTGATTTGGAGAAGACTTAGCTGGTAGATTTGAATTGAAAAGATCTTAAAGTAACCTTTAATTTGCATGTTTTATGGTGTGGGGGGGAAATTCTATAAAATAAATTTGTAGTAAGGCAACAGCAGAATAAATATGAGGGAAATACTTAAATGTAATTTGAAAGTGGCAGTGTTGTTACTTAGTAGGTATGGGAAGCATCAAAGGTAGAAAGGTTCTTAGGCTTTGCAGCTTACCAAAAGAATTGCATTGAACAGTTCTATTCAGATGGAATAGGAGGGTTAATAGCAACCAACTTGTTTTTTAATAATGAACTCTTTATTATGTGAATCACAAGAAACGTGCACTTAAGAAAGTGAAAAAAAAAGATCAGACCTAGTAATGTAGTATTTTAGGAAATGCTTAGTATTTCCCTCAAGAACTACACTGATAAGGCAAAGGAGATTAAGGAAAAGATCATGGTTGCTACAGGGAAAAAAAGAGTATTTGGCTGCTAGATCAAATACAGAGCTGAGACTAATAATAAGAGGGTATATTGAATAGGACAAAGTACATAAATTTCAGATTTTTTCCGGTAAATAACAAATATTGTTAAGGAGAAATGCTTATTTATCTGTAGGATCTGGTTAATGGATGGATATGGTGTGTTGTTTTGTTTTTTTTTTCTAGTGGGGGAAGGGAGGCCTGCTTTGCTTAATTTCAGAATATTGGAAAAATGCGTTCAGTGTCTGAAGAAACACAAGAAGAAATGCTTTTCTCCTGAAGGTTTACAACAGAAAACAGTTGGGGATTATTGAGGAGCTGACTAATGACTGTTTTTAACTATGTCTAATTTCTTGAGCAAAAGGAATTAGCAGATTTGTAAACAGCAGTGGAAGGCACTAAGTAAATATTTTCTTCTATTCCATGTTGAGATCTGAAAGTATCGTGTCTATGTTAAGCATTGCATGTCCAAGTGTGTGTGTGTGTATGGATATACGATTTCATAAGAGCAATTAAAGATCTGTTATAATGTGTCTGGAGATAGAGATTTTTTTAAAAAACATGTAATTTCAAAAATATTGTAATTAATTTTAAAAAGTAGTAACAAAGCATTAGTAAAAAATAAAATAATGCATTTATGTATTATCGTACATCATCTCTGTCCTTCTTCTGCTCTAGCCTTCAATCTTTCCTGAAAAGTTAAACTTCTTTGGCTTTCTTTTTTCAGGGGTCAGAAGCAGATGCTCTCGTTGGTATAACTTATTACATCAACATCTTTCTCGAGTAAGTATGGTATGTGGTGCTGATTTTTCTGTGCTTTATATTTTGCTGTATACGTTTTCTTTAATTATATTCAATTACAACAGAGAAGTGTGTGAAACTGAAAGAAATTCAGAGCATTATTTCCTACATTTTGAGAATTAGCCTTATATACTATATAAAATAAAAATATCAGATTGAGGTCTAGGAGCTCAAGTTCAGTACCCGGATTGTAAGAACCATAGCCAATTCTTTGAACTTCTTGTTTACAGATATCATTTATGTTTGTACTTGTTATCAAAAATTCCAAGAAAGGAACATATCTTTTTGATGCGTCTCCTTAATTTTTCAAACAGAAACTTCAAGCGTGAATTTCAGTTGTTTCAACAGCACAACAGTATATGAAGTCTTTATCATGTTTATTATTGTGATTTAAAAAAAAAAGTGAATGGATTCAATTTCCTGTGTTATTAGCATTAAATCTTCACTTTTAAGCTATTATCTCCAAAGGTTTTGAAAAATGTCTTTTTAAAGTTGAGTCTACAGTAGTTGATTCTGTTCATTATTGTGTAAAGGTTAGCTACACTTTCTATTTTATAAGAGGTAGAAAGCACAACTTTATCATGTTCTGCTTAAATGTTCAATTTCTCCTTGGGTTGAGAGAAAAGTTAGAACAAGATTACCATTTTTTTTAGAGGGGGAAAAAAAAAAGCCTTTCAAAAATCAGGCAGTAACAAAGAATGGGAAACCAGAAGCAGAAAAAAAAAATCTGAATAAGATTGGTGAAGAGCTGTTTTGGAAATGTCACTGTCTAGATTGGGTGCTGTTCAGTTGTCTGGGGGCAACGGATCAGCATAGAAGGATTTAAAACTACAGCATTCCATGTGTAGACTAAAAGTAAACATTGCTGTTCCAGGATCCAACTAAAGAAAGTAAACTCCCCTAGAAAGCAACTGTCTTTTTTTGCCCAACCCCATTCCTCATGATACAGTTTTACAGAATGGGGGTTGTGGTTGATTTGTGTTTGACAGAAATATACGGAATGATACGGAATGTACAATGATACAGAAATGATACGGAATATGCCTTTGGCCAGTTTAAGTCAGCTGTCCTAATTCTGTTCCCTCCCAGATCCTTGGGCTCTTGACTGAGAACTGCCTTGGCTCTATACAATGCTGCTTAGCAGTGACTTAGCAGTGATTGGTGTGTTATAAAGAATGTTTTTCTTTTAGAACCAAAACAATATCATATCAGACACTCTAAGGAAAATAATTCCATCCCAGCTGAAACTAAGACACTGTTTCTAACTATACGGGGAGGGATGAGAATCAAGCAGTACTCCTGAATATAGATTTGTCACTACCTTTTGCTTTCTCCTGACAGTCTCTTTAATCTCCCAACTCTTAACTGGACATTACTGCCTCTTAATCATCCTCCCATTTCTAGGCAAAAAGAAGTCACTGTTATGCAGGGAATATCAGGGTGAATCGTGGTTACTACCTCCTGTCTAGGTAACTGGAAATAAAGAGCTTAAGGCAATCTATTGACTTATTCAAGGCCTGTGGTTAAAGTGTGGACTTGCAATGTTTTTGCTGGCTGTGGAACAAAACTTGGTTTCTGTGGGTCTGCTGGCCTGCCAGGTCTGAGCTGTATGAGTTAGAGCAGAAGCAGTCTTCGTTGTTGGCAGCAACTTGGAGTAGGAACTTGAAAAAAATGGAGCAATACAAAGACTGATAGGGTTGGCCTGTGCCTTTGACATGAAGGAAGGGAAGGAAGAAGCAGTGTCATTTCTAAAAGGTAATAATATGCAGTTCCAGTGTCTATTTCAAATATTTTTTGGGAAATGACTAAAGAAATAGAACTAATGTGATTTTTGCATGGTGATTTCCAGTATTCCTTGTGGAGGATGTACTCTACAAATGCTGGTTTGCCATTATTTACAGCTTGTAGCACTCAAACCAGTTACACACAAATGTGGAAATAAAAATGTATTCTGCCTGTATAGTGCTTTGAGTAGTGTGTATATAAAACTAAGTCATATGAACAAAAGCTTATGCAAGCTAATTCCCATTTTATTGTTAGAAACCAAGAAATAATTGTTGCATAATGCAGAATGCTCTTTAAATGGGGAAATAATTAATTTGTAGTGAATACAGTCTGGGGTGCTGTATCACTATACCTTAAACAGCTAAATGTCAGTTGTGCCTTCCCTAGTGCTTCATTTCCTTGCTATCAGGTCCTCCTTGTTCCAGAGTCCTGTTATTAACTAAAACATTTAAAACAGGTAACCTACCACTACTGCCTTTTGAAAACATGTAGATTTGTTCCTTCAGCAAGTGTTTTCATTTGTCCTGCAAATTTCCTGGTCACTGTATGCACTGAAACATCTAAAGCATAATACTTTATTCTCTTCTAAGCTATTAAATTGATTTTTTTAAAAAATATGCTGCACTACATTTCTAAGAGCCAAATAAAATATCAGCAGTTCTGAAAAACAAGATGATGGTCCTCATACAAATAGCAAATTGAAAATCAGTTTTTCACAGGGAGTTTTCTGGCTCATTTACTGCCTTTGCTTTAATTTAAAATACTTTCAGTAGTGCTGTTTTGCTCTTCCCCTGGGAAGAGAAAATAATATACTGTTACATATGCAATATGTAAAAACTTGTACATCAATCAGCTGGTTTTGTAGGCTACTAAGCGGACCAGAAAAACTAGTGTTAATCTCCATCTCACTGTGCTATGTTATAGGAAAGGAGCTGCAGGTGTTGAAGAAGGCTTGATTTCGGGCACAGACAACTCAGGCTTCTGGAAGGATGAAGCAGATCCTAGATGTGCTTTGAGGATGGGCGGCTCAAGGTAGCTCTTGCTCTCCCACCAACAAGAGGCCCTGCTGACCTTTGTGACTCAGCACTATTACCTGCACTGGGACTTCACTAGCTCAGCATACCCTCAGGAGTATCTGCCAATCTACATAAATGTGAGTACAGAACTGTGAGAGTATTATCAGTAGAACAGTTTACAGCTGAATATTAGAGTTAAAGCCTTTCTGTTTCTGAAATAGCATCCTGATGTCTTAAACTAGAATACTGGTTTGTTTTCCACATTTTTTTTATGCTGACATGTCTTTGCAAGCCGTGAAGCACTGTTAACCATAGTTTGTGGCAATGCCAAAAGCATCCGGATAACAGATGCTTATCTATTCTCTTCCATGTAGCTCCTAACAAATTTAAACCAAATGCTACATTAAATCCCGTGAGAACTTTTTTTTCTATGATATAGAGAATAACTTATCTTTATCAATTTTTGTGGATGCAAATAATTTGGCTGTATGTAGTTTGTCACTGCACTTAACCGTCAACTTACCTTTTACAAACGTAGAGCACAATTTTAAGTATCAGAATAAAAAGATGGCACAGAGCTGTATTGTTAATAATTTTCATAATGAAGCAATATTGATTAGCAATTTTCAAAATAATAAAGCAGTTGTCTTGCAATTTACTTGTACAGCTACAAAGCTGTTACAGCCATTAACATTTCTGCAAATTGACCACCAGAGAGAGCTGTTGCATTTTTTTTTTTCCCCAACAAGTGTTCACAATTATTCTTTCATTAACTTCTAACCAAATGATTAAATTCATCATGGTATCTGCAGAAAAATCATGTAGTTTATTCCACTTGCCAAAGTGTATTAATGTCACAGAAGGGCAAACATAAATACCAAACAAACCATTTCTGTGGATTCCTTTAGCATCTGAACGCTAAGTTTAAAAAATAAGATACAAAACACACCCCCACAGTTGAAACAGTTTCTTATTACATTATCAGGCTGTGAGGTATGGGAGAAATGCTAGAAATTTCACAGAGCTTCTAGAGAGACACCACAGCCCTGGGGAGGAGGTGCAGTACTAATTCTGACTTTGCTAGGCAAGGGAGGAATGTCTGGTGACTGCATAGCAGAAATAAGATGCACAATGCACTGGCAGCCATGATATAACGTAGAAACCTGTTTTACTTCATTGCAAACAAATGGACAATATATATTGTACAATATATAATAAAAATACAGCCAATACAAGTGCCACTAGTTAACAGAAAGAACTAATGTTAAGACTTAAAAATGCTCATTTTTGTAATATATACACTGCAGTAATAAGCCACAATAAATACATCAAATTCCATATCATTCATAATAAATACTGAAAATATAAATACAGAAGAATACAGTTAATTTGAATAAATTATTACAACATAAGGTCAAGATTAAGTTCTGTTGAATATTATTGTAGCTTATATTACCCTTTGGCATCTTTGATGTTACAACTTATTTAAGAAAGAGAGGAAAGTAATTAAGGAAATGTGTAATTCATGAACCTTTAAATTATTTCCATGTACAGATTTTAAGATGAAATTTCCTTTGCTTCTTCAAACAGTTTAAAAGTTGCATTTCATTTCTGTATGTTGCCTTACTGTTGAGATCAACATAATTTTAGTATGTAAGATCATCTGTAATGGAAAATGTTGATTACTTAACATAATTATTTTTCTCAAAAATTAGTGAAGTTGGATGTAATGTACAAATTTTAAACAAATGGCTGCAATTACACCACAGTTTTAGCCCCACCAGAATAAATTATGTCTGAAAGACTATCAACTTTTGAATCTATGCTGTGGTGTATTATTTACCAATTGCTCCAAAGCCCCAAAATTTCCAAAGCAATTTTATATTTATATGGGATATATATATATGTATACAGAAATGGGAATCTTTAAAAAACAAACAAAAAAAAAAAACCAAAAAAAAAAAACCAGTGTTGGAACACACAGTGTAGGTTTGACATAGATCATATTTTTTAAAAGAAAGAAAATACTTTAAACATAAAAATGTAATTTTATATATATATATACTTTTTTTTTAAACAAAATTTCTAACTACTAGCTGTAGGTGGAAAATCAAAATAACATAAACTGCCATGTTATTAACCAGTTATGTTATTAACCAGTACATCTGTATTATTTTTATTTGCAAAAGTTTATTACACCAGAATGCAATTTCACTTAAAAGATTGACTTTACTAAGACACTATTACAGGCTGAGGCTCTCAGGAAAGAATTTGTAACCTACAGATTTTGACTATTTTTGCACTGTTAAATGCACTGTCTAGCGCTTATTTTACATCAAATACTTTTAAAAACATGTTTTACAAACTACACTTCAGACATATTTCCATAGAAGTGCCTACATCAGTCAATTAAAAGAAGGACCCCATTGGTAAGCATCTTTTATATGGGATTGTTATGTGAAAGCTCATGTGGTGGTAATTGTTTTATAAATAGAATGTCTTGCTTTGATTTTGTTTTTTAGAAAAATAGCATGCTGCCTTCTGTTTTTTAAAGGAACTAGCTGCCAGTGCACATAATGTTGCAATCTTTTCAAGAAGCTAAAACCCTATGCCCAGCATGCCTATCAGAAACTCCTAAATGGGTGGCTGTTTTTACCCCAGTACCCCAGCAAGGGTGACCTTCACCTATAATTCAAATTTTAAATTTCATTTTTACGTAAAGAACCACTTTTAAAAAAAGTTTCAAGTATATAAGTCTAGAAGAATTAGCTGCCATAATGTACTAAATCTCATTAAAAACCCCCAAGCTAAAATGCTAATACAAAGGACGCCTATTTCTTTTTTGCTTTTAATGTCTGTTGTTATCTGATCTTATACTAGAGCACAGACCTGGGAGTTAATTCAGTGATACTGAGAATGACTTTGCAGTTGACACATGCAAAGAAAAGACAAGTTAGCATTGCTTCAAGGTAAAAACTTCTTGTTTTTACCCTGTGCTTCTAGACGAGTCTTTTATTTTATGTTTGCCCACATACGACTGCTGTTGCAAATCAACATTTCTTCTTTGCAGGAAGTTCATACTGGTTTTAACACTTTTCAAGCAACAGAATTCATTTTATGAGCTAACATGACCAAACATGTAGTGCACAGGCATATGTTTTCCCATCCTTGCTCTGGGGATATCTTCATTTCATATTTTCTGTATTTTTTTCTCCTATATCTTGTTCTCTTTTGCCCTTTAGAAAAAAAAAAAAAAGAGTCCTTATCAGTATATCTCTTACCTCTTTTCCTCTAAATTGGCCTTTCTGTCCTCCCTTTGCTCACCCCAGGGTATATCTGCCCATGCCTCAAGACAAAGGGTTATCTTGACCCTTGTTGTATAACAGTGGTATTAATTTGTACTTTCCACCATTTTTTCTGCCAGTAAAGAAAAGCTAATCCAGTCTTCATGGCTTGTTGCAAATGGGCACAGTTAGAGATGAACTACATGTAAGGCAAATTTATTTGACCTCGTTCTATTCTTCTCAAAATTCATAAAATACCTCAAGAAAACTGAAGTGTAACAATGAAGATTCAAATGACAGTGATTTAATAAGTAAATGGAGTTGTGCTAAACCTGGGTGAAGGATTATCATCTTCTCAACTGAGAATAAATACAGAGGATAGTGAACATGGTTCTCAGGCAGTGAGACCTTCTGCATCCTGGGTGTCCTCCTAACCACAGAGAATATACAACAGTAGAGCAGTACACTTCCCCCCCCCCCCCCGCTATAAAAGTGACTCTGTTTTTGTAAAAGGGTACTTTTCATTTATTGTTTATATTAGGAAAAACAAACTGCAGGTGTAGTTTGAAGAAACCCTTTCTTTCCTTAGGTGATGTTTTTTCTGCTTTCCTTAATCTAGATATTTCTCTTGTACTAGGCTGTGCCACATCAAACATGACACTCTTCCTCTGGATCTCCAGGCATCAAGAGATAGGAGGATCCCCTTCTATGTCTGCAGCCCATGGGGGTAAGTTTCCTTCCTGTTTCTCTGCGGGTACAGCAAAGGAAGGCCTATAGAGAGACACTATGGGGTCCATTCCAGATTACTGTTTATTCAGAGCCAGTGAGGGGAGCTGACATTTTTTTCACCACAGTTCTAATTTGTCTGCTTACAAATGTTTAGTGAAAAATAAAATCAACTCTTCCAGGATAAAGGACAGACCAGATAGCACAGAGGACACTACTGTTGCACTTACATAAAGTTGTTTCTAATGAAAAGCCTTATTGTAGAACTTTTTCCCAGACATTAAGATCCAGGAGAGAAGGAAGAAAAAAAAACTGAGAAGACTAAGGCTGGAAAAATTGAGATATTTCATGAATCAGATGTTCTTATTGTAAGTAAATTTTTTTATATCACCCATTAGCATGGCAGAAAGTTCTCAAGGTTATTACAGCTTTTCTCCTTCTTAAGAACTATACACTGAAATATTTATTATCAACCAAATTAAAAGCTACCTCTGTAGGAGGAAGAAGAGACAGCAAAAAGGAAGCAATTACGAAGAACTTGAGCATGTGTTCCTTTGGACATCTTTACAATTAAACACTGCTTATTTATCACTTCATAAGGTTTGAACTTTGGATTGCATGCCACTTGGAGAAAATGGACAATTATTAGTACATAAATACTGATTACTGAGAACAGCAAAATTAATATACTTTTAAAACGAAATATTAAAAATTAAGAACTATTAAAATGTTGAGATTTCTCATGCCAGTGAGTATGTTAATGAACTCGATTCTTTGTGTGCATGTGTTTTGAAAATAACAGTAGTTTTCAACTATTGTAAAAAAATAGGGATCAGATTTAATATTTTAGAAATAAATTCTGTAGAATATATTCTCTGAATTAATTCTAGTTTTTCTAAGTATTTTACAACAAATGCTTTGTAACCATGGTAAAGTAGGTGATAGAATTAGTCGTTAGTCCCAGTAGGAAAGCATAACACCCCTAAACACTACAGGATTTCTGGTATCATTCTCTCTTCTATGCCTTTTCCTGATTGCTTCAAGAATATTAACACAGGAGTTTCTTGTTTAGCAAATGCCTTTAAAACAGTATTGTGGCTCCAACTATCTTTTTTGCTTTCGCTCAGTGAGGGTACCTACTTTGCCACAGGAGTAGCCCTGGCAAGGAGTTTCAACTGGCAGAACCCAACTAGTGAAAGAAGATAAGCAGAGGAATAAGGCTGCCTGTTGCTAGTGTCATTGGCAAACTAAAATCTTGCTGCTCAACAGGTAAATCAAGCTTTTTTTCTAATTTTCACAGTTTTCACTGTGGAATTTATAATTCTACGTTTGCTCATTTATTTTGTCCATAAAAGAAGACCTTGCTTTTGTTGTGTTTCATGTTAATGATGAAATTTGTACTTCTGAGCTGAACTAGAATTTATTGGAGAAGTGACTTAGTTTGCAGAAATTTAGTTATGATGCCAAAAAAAAAAAAAAAAGAGGAGGAAAAATGTTATTCTGGCTGTTCTCTTGAAAGTTTTTAATCACAGCATCTCCAAATACCTTGCAAAGCAGAGTCGTAGAGTCATTTCCAAGTAACAGAGCAGGACAAAGGCAAAGCCAAAGGCACCTAGGTCTCCTCTGTATTAGCCTGGTACTCTGTCGGGTATTTCACATTTCTATCAAAATATCATGAACTTCTGAAATATTCAAAAACATGCCATGTTCTGTATATGAATGTATGTTCTGAATTTTTAAGAAACAATTTGTCTTTAGTGAAGACATCCTCTAGGTTGACTGTGGGGGCAGGAAATGTCTACATGGTTAATTTAATAGCACATCTACTGAAATACAGTGCTCGGATAAGATTAGAAACTGGTTCTGGATTTATTAGCAAGCCAGTGAGTAACAACATCGTGAATATTACCTGCATTTTTTGTACAACTGATAAAAAGGCAAGATACCATTGTTAACACTTAACTCATCAGATAACAAAGAGGTGAGCTGGGCTGAACCACATTTACAGCAAATGATGGTAATCAATGGACTTAAAAGACAGAAATGTCAACTCAAAGGATTCACTAGCAATAATTTATGTAACTGGTAAAATTGTAAAGCTTCACAAAGTTAAAACTTTCCTACTGAAATGGTACACAGCTGATAAAAAAAAATTAAAACGAAAAAAAAAGAAAAAAAGTAGAAATCTTTACTGACCAACTTTTTTTTTTAAGAATGTTTCAATGGGTATTAAAATTAAAATATGAGTTGAATTAAAGCTCTTAGGAAAAAAAGATACTGCACTTTTGCCAGAAAAGTGCCAACTTTAACATCTGTTAAAGCTTTATAAGCTTTAACAATGATTTTTTTCCAAGAGGGGCAAAGTTCACATTAGGAGCAAAAAGGCATTCAGTTTTATGTGTTGTTCTATTAATTTTCTGTGTGAAAATCCAATTTGAACAGAGGGGGAATTGCTTATGTTATTATGTGTTAGCTACCTAACACAATCATAAATTATCTGCCCGTTTATTATCTGGCTTCTTACAAGTGCTTATCAGTAGCAAAATGTGTTAGGAGAAAAAGCTGATACAGCTATCAGTAAAGTAAACATTTTGAAAAATGATAAGCCATGTCTATACAGAAGCAAATACTGCCATTTATCATTTAATAATGTAATACTTTTAGCACATAGAAATAGGTTTGCCCCAAATAATATGAGTTTACCAGTATTAACTAACTGGGAAATGGGATGCATCATACGTATATGTTAGCTCAGAATATAAGACCGAAAAAACATTCAGCTCATGATTTAAGTTTATTTTTGCTTCTATGAAGATTTCTTTGGTCTTCTAAGCAAAATATGAAGAAGTCTGATCAAGGAGTAGGAATCTTGACTCTGAGCTGATTTCTACAGCTAACTAACTCAGGAGTAATAAAATGGAGTATCTGTTCTGGGCAGGACAGTGGAATTATTAGCTACTTTTAAGCAATGGCAAATACCGTAGCAAACATTCCTTGGCATACTCACTACTGCCTGAATGCTGTCTTTAAGCTCCTTGTTACCCTGTGCTGTACACCACTGAGAATTTCGCTGTATTCACCCCGTGTCCCCACAGCACATGCATCAAAGTGTATGGTATTATACATCTAAGTACTCAGAAATTTACAGAGGAGGCCTGGGCTCTGCCACCAGTGCCAAGAGAAATACAAAGTAAGTATTGTCTCAGTATTTTGAAGTGAACTTTTATAAAGTTAATCGCTTACTGTGCTTGCTAATGTTATTAAAGGTATTTTTCATTTGGAAGTGTAGGGGCCAAGAAAATAATCTTATTGCTCAGTATGGGGGTGAATAATGGAACAAAAATATTTAATTTAAATTTCCCCTGAGTAATACCCTGGTAAAGTGTGCATGATGCTCCAGTAGCCAACACACTCTGAACTTAAAATGCTGCTACTGATTCACAATTGTTCTCCCAGCTCAGGAAGGGATTTGTGCTTTTGATGCTGGTGTTGTGAGACTGCCTAATTTAAGCCTGCTGTTCATGCAAGATCCCTGCATATGGGGACTTGTAATATTTGCTGTAGAATATCCGGACAGAGTAACACTACTCTTATTTTTTCATGCAGAACCTTTTATGAACTAAGGTTTTCTCTTTAAAGATGGGTATTTGCTATTTGGAAGTGGATAACACACGCTTTTACCTGGCTACTCAGCCTGTACAGAAAGAAATCAGAATGACTAAGAGCAGCAGGGCCTAAGGAACTGCTGAGGCAGTTTATCAACATGACTGCAACATGACTTTCCCAGAACATGGAGTATGCTGTAAATGTGGAATATCCAGTCCCAGGAGAACTAAGACTTTTTGATGCAATTTGTAAAAGATAAAAAAATGTGTAGGACTTGTGGAAACAAATAAATAAAAAACCTTTCCAGTGATGACGTGGAGTAAAAATATTTTGCTAATTTAGCATAGAAAACCAGAAAATGCTGATCTCAGTAAATGAAATGCCAAGATCTCACTAAAATAATTAAGTTTATTTTTTAAAAAGCATGTTTTAAATCTGGAAATTATTCTATTGAAGCACTTTATGTGATGTTGAGAAGAGCTTCTAACCAGAAGAGTCACTGTCACAGAGCTAAAATTTATACTCTGTTTACATGCATACGGCTAATGGTTGAGATTTGACAGATGAAAATAAGATCCTGATCCTTATATTGGACAGACAAAACCGGTCTTCACTGCAGCTATACTTCATGTATGATAATATTTCATTATTAGAACAAAATTAAAATAGCTTCTGAAATCAGAGTCTGTAGAGAATTACCAGCATACAGAAAAGCAGGCTCTAGTACACTTCCTTTTCTTGAAGAAAGCAATGTCTGCTCATAAAGTAAAGCAGGCATTTTAATTTCCATTTATTTTTAGAATAGTTTTTTATTTTTAGAATAAATGGAGTACAAAGTAATGGATGTCCATATGGTGTATGTGCTATTCTGCTTGCAAACTTCAGCAATGTAAAATCTCTGTAGCTATGTTCTGTCATTGACTATAATGATCCTTATTTAGATCAAGTAATTCAAGTGACAGTCTACAAAAACCTTTGTATTTCATAAAAGCTGCTAAATAGTTAGGAAAATCTAGACCCTTCCACATTACTTTCCATGCTTCATTTAAACTGTGATCAAGACTTTTGCTTGTTAGTTGTTTTTTGCTGCTGTAGGGTTTTCTTTTGTTGTTTTTTGTTGTTGTTGTTAAGTATTTACTGATTAACTTATTCATATACTGACTTAGGAAAACATCCAAGTTTTGCTGCAATGGACTTTAAGATCTTACATATACCTCAGAGTCTGGAGCTATGGCATTTCTCCAAAATAGTTCACAGTTTCTGCAGTTGAAACATCACTGCAAAATGGCACTAAAGTGCATAAGTAAGTATCTGAATGTTTGCTGGGCTAAAAGGTGCTGTGCAGGCTTAAGTTACTGCTTTGCCATTATATACAAGATCGTTTTTCTTTGGGAAGGGGTGCTAGTTCTAGAAATATCACTAATTTTGATGGAGGATTGTCTACCTTTCACCTTTCTATAAGATGTACATGCCCCTCTTTCTTGACTCTTCTGTTGGTCAAGAACAGTAAAAAGAAGGAGAAAATAGTACTCTCGAAATGCATTTTAAGTTAATTTATCAGAAATGGTATTTAAAAAATACATGGTACTCCAGATGAAAATTGGTCATGCTCTTTCTTACTAACTATGGATCTTCTGTTCAAATGAACATGCTGTTCATTTTTATCAAAACATGAATACTAAACTACCATAAATAAAATACATACGGTACAGAACAATTAAAACTTTTTTTGTACAATAATTACTTTTACATTAAAGTTATGTTCTTTCGGGTACATTGAAAATCAGGACTTTAAACATGATTATTTCAAACTATCATTTTTAACAATCTTGCACAGGCCCGACAGTCAAAAACTTGAAGCTTTGATTCAGATAGCTTGGCATGTTTCACATATTTGACAGGTAGGCTACTTTGAAATATGTTAGGTGTGGTTTTTTACTTACACGTTTTACTTTTATCAAAAGACAGTCTGACATTGGTTTGCTTTTTTTAATCTTTACATGAACTGATTCTGTGCAGTGCCTCTGGCAATGTAGCTTGAAAGTGTGTCTGGAACATTGACTATAGCCCGAGTGTTGTCTACCTCTTAAAAAAAAATTAAGATTCTAGGAAATCCAATTTGAGTGCGTTTTATTACAGGAAGTCAGTCTTAGAATAATTTAATATTAAACAGGTACTGTTTCTACCACTGGTGATTTGATGCACTCTTCGTGCAGTCTACTCTTTTCTGAGAGGACTAGTGAATTCTCAGCAGGGTGCTCTTGTACATGACTCTCGCCGTTCAAAGCTGAAACAAATCCATCTTGAGAAGGACCTTTCAAGAATGAGTGAAATTCCACTTGAGAGTGACTTGGCCTATGCTCAGTGTATAAACTGTTACATGGAGCACTGCTATCACCTTCAGAAGATGAGCAGCAAACAATCACTGAGGGGTTTGCAGAAGGATAATGAGGGCTGCTAAAAGTTTCCTCTGATTGCCGAGTGTAGTCAACAAACTGTTCTGAAGTCATGCTGTAAGGCACCAGAGAAAGATTGCCATTCTTGACAGCATCCCTTTCTGAGTAAGTCTCACCAATCTGGTTAGCAGTGCCAGCAACATGGTTCTCTATTTGGTAATATAGATTTGAAGAGTTAGTATAGTATGAGGCATTTTTAGAGTGGTTTTCATGCACAGCAGTTCCATCAGAGTAGCAAAGGACAGAAGGAAGAGGCACCATGTCAGCATGGGAGCTCATACTTTCTACAAAGTCATCTGCTTTTTCTTCCTCATCATCTTCCTCGTCTTCCTCTTCCTCTTCATCATCATCTGATTCACTAGGGGCTAAACTCTGAGTGCTAGAATCAGTAACTCCACTACAAAAGCTACTCCCATCTTCCTCTTCCTCCTCTTCCCCAGGGCAGTCCAAGTCCTCAGCTGACTGAGAATGCATAACTGCAGCCTGAGGTTCAGTTTCAATCTCAAAATTTTCTGCAATTGAATATTCAACTGGATGGGGTCCTGGACTCATAGAACTAGTATGTGCACTTATCTCGCTGTGGCAGCCATTTAGTGATGGAATTTGCTGTTCTCTATTTTTCTCCAATTCAAGTTTCATTATTGTGTGCAAAAAGTGAGTCCGTACGCGGATAGGATTAAATTCAATTCTACCTGCTGTATTGCTACACCCTTCTTTAGTGCAACCGCATGGAAAAGACATACGATCCACCTTTTGAAAAAGAGAATACAGATTAACAATACTTAGTATAAACCTGGTCATATCACAGAACCTAGAAAGCCTAAAAATAAAGTGAAGTGGGATTCAAATGAGAAGTACTTGTAAGAATAAGCCATGTCAAATATCAATGTCTCATAGTGTCTATTTTAAGTGTATAAAAGTGTGACTGAATCCACAAATCAAGTAGTTCTATTAGACAGCTTAAGGTCTATAATTTTTATCATCTACTCTATACCTAAACATCAAATGTGATGCAGAAGAGAGCCATATGAAACAATCAATCTAGAACATCTTCCCAAAATGTGAAGATGATGAAAACAGGAGCAGCAAAGGGAATGTATTATTTAGAACAGCAGAGAAAATTTAGCTGGGATTTAAGAAATGATGTAAAAAATGCAGCTGAGTTGGTTTCTTTCTAAATGTGTAACAGCTACTTGTGGTAATTAGCAGAAATCATCTTTTAGGGAATTCCTATTTTGGGACATTTACAGCTATACATACAATATGCGATACCATTAAATCTGCAGAGAGAAAAACTACCTGCTATATTTTGTTGCCTGCATGCAGTTTTTTCATGCTTGCATGTTAAGTATCATGCATGTTAAAGAAGGGACAGTACCGCAGTTTGACTTACTACTTCTCATTGAGTTTGGACTATAATTCACATTTGGACAGTATGTGAATTGTCTCTAAAACAAAAGCTACATACCCTTGTGAAATCTGCAGGCTACTGATTCTTCTGTTTCCATTTGCATGTTTAGATAAAGGCCAAAGGGGAACATGAGGAGGAAAATATGTATGAACAAAACCAAAAATACTGAACAGTGTATATGCCTAAACTGATAGCAAAATAAAGATGTTTAAGGAGAAAAATTGTATTGCGCATACTCTTGGTACTCTTAAATCCAAGCCTTAAGCTAGTTTAAGATCCACAAGTGTTACTGTTTAATAATTCACTTACTTAATCTTTCAGTACTTACCACCTTAACAAAAAAGTGCATGCATACACACGCCTACAGCCCCTTCCCTTGCTAGTTAAATAATGACTATAATGTAGACATTTACCTGACACTTTATGCCTGCAAGACTGCAAGTGCAAGTTTCTGGATCACAAAACACGCGGCAGTCACAGCCACAATCCTCTCTGGACAGCCGGATGGCCCGCAGCTCATGTTTTTCTTCCACATCAATCTTCTTCACTCCAGAAGCTCGCAGCAGTGCCCTTCGCTTTTTTGTTGGCAGGGGTTGTAGAAAGAAATACTCATCCACTTCAGTGTTGTCCAGATCAATATCATCATCAGAAATGTCATCCAGTGTCAACGTATTAGCCTCTTCAGATTCCACTGTACCATTTTTTGTCATCTGTTACATAGAACAATTAACACAGTGCTTAAACAACAGTTACACACAGTTGTCGTGTGTATATATTTATAGATATAAATATGTGTTATAAATTCATTATGAATGTGGAAAGCCGTATATAAGGAAACAAAAGAATTATATCATCTAGCTATGTATGCATCCTTATGTCTAACAACGCAGTCCTGAATCTTACCTTTACCACTCTTGCTGCTTTTATTATGTTCTCAACTGCGTTAGCATTTTTCATTTCCCATTTATATTACAAAATCTTTTGGATTCTGTCATTTTATAGCATAATTGAATTACTCCACGGTGAACTCCTACAGATGGCCTACTTCTTTTCTAATTGCAGCTTTGTGTCTATAATAACTGTAAGAAAAATAAGAAAATCACAGAAGAAAATGCTCATTATTTCCAACCTGTACTGTCAGGTTAAAAGTGATACTCATCTCCCTCACATGGGAGGAGCCTCAGTATTCTGACTGCAATGCTTACACAGTGTACGTAACATGCACATGTTACACAAGGATAACCTCTCCCTAGACCAGTAATCATCCCTTCTTAGCAATTCAGTGCCATATTTATTTAATGCAGGAGTGTTCTTTCTACCTTTACAGACATTATTGTTTCTTTGCAGTATATTCTTACTCTTCTTCTGTAAGTGCAGCCTTCAGAGCTTAGTGCTTTCATTTTAGTTCATCTTTAATGTCATTTATCATGTCATCTCTTACTTCATCTAAAATGCAGGCGTGTTCAAAATGTCCTCTCAAACTACCTTCATGTTGTTTTCTCAATCTATTTCCTATTAATCACTTCTTACAGTGATCAGGTACCCTACATGACACACTTCCAAATATTAGTTCAGCAAGGTAGAACAAACAACATTAAAAGTCTTTTTTTGTATTCTTTACAGTGAGAGACAAGGAAATGCATAGAACAGTTCAGAGCATCTTCAATCAGCTGTCTGAAGGCAGTGGGGGGAAATTTCCCTCAGTACATGCAACTCAGGCTGAACATCCAGATGGTAGCCTTAATCATTTTTATTCTTCATTTTCTGTTACCTAGATACTACTAAATAGCCTCTATGTATGTTGCTTTGCTCTTCTTTTTCTATTTAATAGAAAAATGACTTCTAATTTCTCCAGTTTCAAATATAAACAGTTCAAACAAGTCCTTAAGCAGATCACCGTTATTTAATAGTTTGTCATAATTTAAATTTGAAACTAGGGAAGAATTCTAATTCCTGCTTTGGTAATTATTTTTGTCATGATCATCAGCTCTTACTGATGAGGTAGATACTTTAACCGCTCAGCTTACACAAAAGGCACCTACAGAACCATGCCTAAACTGTTGCATATTTACCCTCTTCTGCAAAACTAATATCTTTGCTAAGTAGGGATCGAGTATTAAGGAGTGAATTCTAGTCAGGCACTGTAGGCATCCTGCAGACTGCAAAGTCACACATGCAGGAATCAAGGGAGATTAGACAGCAAATTGTAATTTCAAAGCACCTCAGCTCCTTTTCACTCCCTTGCTGGATGACTCCCTTGTATTCTCTGATTTTTTTTCTCCATTTTGTGACGCAAAGAACGAATGAATTAATGAAACTGAAAGCTTTGAACATTCTCAAACAATTAATTGGTTAACTACAGATGGAAGATTATTAAGAACCATCAAACAGATTTTTCAATTCAAAACCTCAGGACAACATTGTGTTTTCTTGTTGTCATAACACATCCAAATTAAACTTGATAGGCAGATGGGTACCATTTTCCTCATAAAGCTAAAGGTTAATTCATAACAACAGGCTTATGGCTGATGAACACATCAAGAGTTTGCATGAAAATCCCTTCAACTTCGTAAAAGCTGACAAATTTGGGTTGGATACTTTTGCCTGTCTGAGCTGGAAATTCTCTCTTACACTTTTGCACAAAAGAAACCAACATGGAAAATATATTTTTAGTTTCTCCTACAGATCACTGTAGAAAAATTGAACTACTATAATTTCATATCATACCACTACTGGCCTCCATTTGTATTGTCCAGCAACATGAATCGAGTAAGCTAAAGATTTCTGCAAGCTCCTAGAGAGAACTGGAAAACTGAAAACATAATATTATGCCTTAATACTAATCAATAAATGGTAAATTTGTTTAATTCCATGATCAGCTTGCATGAATTCAGTTAAGTCACATATATATCTAATGCAGTTAGTGTATTGTGAGTTTCCTTTCTTTGAAATTGTTAAGCATACATGCATGTGAAAACATGCACCATCATCACATTTAGGTTTCATAAGATTACCCAGCTTAAAGAAAAATGCAAAATAGCAGATTTTTCATAGCAGCTACCTAACATTTTACCATTCCTCAATGATACTTCTCAGGCACACCCCCTAACACCCGACAGATGGAAAAAGGACTAGAACATTATTTACAAAAGAAAAACCCACATCCTTTTCCATTTGACTTGCTTTCAAATTAAGTAGAATCTGTGCTGATTTATCCATTGGTCTGCAGACTCAGGGGCTTTAACATCATTCGGGGTCATGCAAATCATTTTAATATACCTTAATCTAAAGAGACTTTATAAATAAGCAATAAAGAGTACTGCAGCTAACCTGTTGTGTTTACTCATACTGTTTCTGCAAATGACAGTGCATTTAAATTAAAGCCTACCTTGCACCTTTCATCTCAACAAGATGGCCTTTATGCTCAGATTGCCATTAAAACTTTCACACTCTGCTGCTAACAGTGTTAATGCCACTGTCAGCAGTGCTTACACCAAAGTGCTGCTTTACACGACTACAGTGACTTCAAGATGACTGTAAAGCCTTAATCGTCTGCTTTTAATCATCAGTGATTTCTTATTTGGCTCCTCACTTTTGGCAAGTAAAAATAATGAACAGTACCTAACATTACGAAGATGCAATTCCAAAATATTTGTATTTCTTCTTTCTTTCTTTAAACAAGTTGTACAAGAGACAATGTGTTCTACCTTGCATATTTTAATCCAATGGGAAAAATTAATCAGGGAAGCTGAAATTTAAGAACAGAACAAACCACAGAGAATACTACTTTCTGTTTGCAAAAGCATTCTAATCAGTCCTTCAGTCAATCTGATCAATCAGAACAAACTTTGCCTTCCTTCAGTTTCATATTTTCTTCATTTTTCTGTGCAGATGTGCAGTACTTTATACCCAACCACTGACTGATCACCTTAGAAATCTACAGCCTTTCCTTTCTGCATTCATTTAGAAATCAAGTGAGCAGCAAAACAGTTCCTCTTGAAAGTCAGCCAAGGGATCTACTCAGAGTCACAGCTCACTTCCCACTTGATGCTCTGAAGATCCTGTGATGTTTAGAGGTATAAACTCTAAATAGCAATAAATCATTAACTCCAGCCTTTTGTTTCCAGCCTGTCAAAATGCCTGTCTTTTATTTGCCTCTGTCCTGCGTGGTTTTATGTTTGTGGGGCTTTGTTCATAAAAACATTCAATTGTTATCAAATTAAAAAAATAGGAGACTGAATAAAAAATAATTACAGCAGTAAGGGTCAAATGCACTTCTTCAGATATTCAGACAAACAGGTTACAAACACCATTCATTCTAGTGGAAAAAGGCAAAGAGATCTGCAGGCGTTATTTTGCTTTGCACTTACATAGTAATATCTGACAAAGCACAAGAAGTAGGAGCTGTGGAGCCCAGCAGTTCAGCCACAGTTCAACTTTGTTTACTTTTAATTACAGAATTCATCTGAAAACAAACCCAAAATACAGATAACATATGCCATCATAACGGAAGTTTTTCATTCATTAAACAAAATAACAAAACCTGAGATTTTGCTAGCAAATTGAAAGACACAGAAGGGATGCTTCAAAAAATGGAATCCACGTTTCTTCTCAAATACAGCTTCCTTCCTCTACTCTGCTAAATTAAAAGGACAGCTTCAAAACTACCATTGAGCTGAACTGATAAAGCAAGTTAATTTGCCTGTTATTCCTTAACAGACAACTTTTGGTGAAATACTGAAGATGAATGATTGCATAAATTGGTACAGTAAAAACATTTTCTGTATTGCTATTCCCTACTTCTTGCCAAATATAGTCAAACTGGCAAAGAAAATAAGGTGTTTTGCTTTCTCTACTTAAAATGTTATCATTCCTTTGTCTAAATAGGGCACTCTGCCAGGGCTCAGAGGCACTTCCAGAGTCTAATTTCAGACTAAGTTCTCTCTGCCTTTGTCATTCATCTTCTCTGTAAAAAAACAAGTAAACAACCACATCCCTGTAAAGCACAGGTACACATTAGCAAGAGCTACATCAGTGCTCCATAATATAAAAAAATACGTATCTTCAAAAAAATAAAATGAAGAAAAATGCAATTGCTCTCACTAAACTAGAGTTGAAAGTAGCTTTGTTTAAAAGATGCACACATACAACTCTGCTCATGAGAATACATAAGAAAGGCTCAAAGTTAATGAGTTTTACCTTTAGCTTTAGAGAATTGAGTTTTTCTTCTCTCAGGTGCTCTCGCAGCATCTCCCGGTGAAGCCTCTCCTGCTCCATTGCAAACTCTCCAAGCGTGTACTGGCGCACACTGTTGTGGCGGGTGGACATTCCCAGCGTGCTGCCCCCCTGGCTGGGAACACTGGTGAAGCCTTGCCTTCTCGTGAAGTAATACACAGTGACACAGTTAAAATGGACATTTTTTGTTCTCTTCCGCTTCTCTCTCTTCAGGATCGAAGAAGCTGGAATAGACACAGTTTGCATTAATGGTAACTTGCAATCACGGCGAATTTGTCACTTGAGTACTTCTATTTTCCTTAACATGTACACGCTACCATTCAGAGAAGTGCAGTCTAAATGAGGCGATAAGAGTTGAGAAAGTTACCATACATGCAAACCCTGAAGTCATTACAGACTGCTACAATCATGAACACTATTCTCTACTTTAGAACAAAAATTCTTGTCCAGAACAGCTGTTTTCCAACAGCATTCTAAAGGTTTTATTCTTTTTACTAAGGAAGCGAAGCAAGCAAATCCCAGAAAAATAAATTTCTTTTTACACTGCCGCCTCAAAGAGACTGATCCATCAACTGGCACTTCCTTAAACCCCAGCACACAAAACAGACACTGCATGTGACAGCAGTCAGGATTGCAGCAGGCCAACTCCTGTTACAGAGCTGTATGCATCATTGGAATGCAAAGCTCCAGCAGAGATTTGTTAGCCCATCTTTAAAGCACTGGATCACATCTGCAGAAAAGATTTCTATCTTTTATACTTTAACAAGTATGAAATTAGTGTTAGATAAACTACAAAGGCAGTATGTTTAGTGTTTCAGACTCTCAGAAATTTCTATTATCATAAAATCAGGACTTTTCTAGAATCACAGAAGCAAGGAATGGAACTGGATGATCTTTATGGTCCCTTCCAGTCTCATTCCATGGGCAGCATTGTCACCCACAATCAGGCCACCCAGGCCCAATCCAGGCCAGGCAAGCAGTCCCACTTCTTCATCACCCTCTGAATGAAGAACTCTCCTTACATCTAACCTTTTCTTTTTTTTTTTTCTTTCCCTTTTTTTAAAATTCCTTTCAGTGATATCAATCTATCATTTCTTATTGGTAACAGTGGTGAGTCTGTATTGCAAAGTAAGATATACAAACAGAGTAGGAGACCCTCCATGATTTTTAAGACTAACCAGCAGTCTGATTCATCTGATTTACTGCAAAATGACAATGGGTTGCCAAGAAAGTAGATAGTAAGTTATTGCTTTGAAGTCCAGAGGCAACAACGGGGTAAGCACAAATTAGCAACAGAGTCGCTGAAACTCAAACAGTATTTAAAAGGTGCCTGATCATTTCTGAAAGAGTTGGAACCATCCCATAAATGCTGTGAGAACAACACGATATATGTTGCTAATCTAAAAATGCACTGTCTCTAGTGGCTGGGAGCACTTGGCCTTCAGCCTTGGTTTTGTAATAGGTTCTGTTCATTGTCACAATTAAAACACACTTTGTTCATTCCCCAGTTATTAAGTACCAAAATGTTAATCATCAGAAGTGTAAAAACCTCAATTCTGTATTAAAAAATAAAATGGGATGGGCTAGCTATATGAGAAAAAAGGTACATAGGAAAATATTTTCTTGTAATTAAATCACAGATGATATGCCCTACTCACACAGTCATAAAAAACATTTTGGGTTCTGTAAAACATTGAAATAATAATATTTTTGTAAATACTGACAAGCAGCTAAAGGCAAGGTAAATAGCATACACTTCAGATGTACTGCAGGTTTGCTAAATTGCAAGTGTAAAATAGATAAATAACCACATTCACTTATAAGTCCTCAGCAAAGGATACTGCAGAAAGGTGTAGGGTGTATACAGAAGAATTAGAAGAAATTCTGCTACATTAGACATGTTTAAATTTACATGTTTAAGGACATTCCTTATCAACGGAACCTGTCAAAAATACATACAAGAGGTTTTACTAGGGCTAGAAGGCTGTTGTAACAGAATAGAATATTTGACGGGGTTATTCCAATTTTGCATAATATGAAGACTGTAATGTTATGATGATGCTGTAATGTACTGATTTTTTATATACATCACAGTTTCAAAACAACATTTTTGCTATTAATAAGACCAAAATTTTAATAGAGCTTGGAAGATGGATAATTTTGATATTGCGACATTCTCTTTCCATTTAGTGTGAAAGAAAATATTCCATGAATTAGAAAGTTCTTTGCCTATTGCTCTTACACGCAGGAAAGTGCATACTAAAATATCCTGCTCCTAGCAAAGGAGGTGTCTCAATCATCCTGAACGTGTCCAGTTTCTGCTGGAGTACTATTGATGCTATTTGAATTTCAACTGGATTTTTAGAAAGAAGCATTGACAGCTACCGAAGGACAAGGAGCACTTATACACTTATACTACATAAAACCAGCCTAACTATGGAAAATATCAAAGGAAAGAAAATACAGAACTGTATATATGTATGTGTGTATCTGTGCTTCATGAAGAAGTACAAGGTAATTGTGCCCACATCCCATAAGCTAGAAAATGCCTTTGAATCCCTACAAACTTCAGCATCTACTACGTAACACTCAAATGTATAGCAATTTAGACTCAGTTATAGAATTCTTGACATGGTTGCTTACTGGTAGAAGTACCAAATGCTGGAATAAAAGCGCTTCCATTCTTCAGTCAGTTTCTATGGAAGAGCTGAATTACACTACTTTAAAAATAATGAAATCAACCCGAATTTTTATTTACCATCTACACACTAACAAATGGAGCTCAGCAGAAAGCTGTGCAATCTAACAAATTCCATCTGGAAAAAAAAGAATATAATCTATGGTAACAGCTAGACTACATGAACAAGCTATCCCACCATGTAAATTTCTGGGGAGGGGCAGAGACACCCATGTGAGCATGTGTGTGTTGTCAACATTTACAAGAATTTCATACATCACCATATGTTTATGCCTAAATGTTTGGTCAGCTGTCTCAGTAAGACTGCTGTTGCCATGAGCTCTCGTAAAGAACCCATTAATGCATTTCCTCAACTTTTTATATAGTTTTTCTCGCTTCTAGCAATTAAATTATCAGTGCTACACCGTCAAAGGTTTTGTTTTGTCACTGACAAAAACAGTGTTAAAGTGGAGATAAGCAGAACTCCAAGAAAATGCTGGAGTACTCTAACTGCAACAAAAACGAGCTCTGTAAGTCCAGCACTATACAGCTGTACTGAAGACAGTGAGAGCTGTGAAATGCATTTGCTGTACATGTCAGTAAAATTCATGCTGTCATTTATTAACATTGTAGTTTCTAGTTAGACAAATTATACACTAATCTTCCTAAGTAGGCATGTAAACATTGAGGGGTCTCAGATTACATGCAATTATTTATTTCTGAAACTCATCTTTTGGGTTTGCTTCTGTCTTGTCTTACCCCAGAGCTTATTAAAGCAAGAGCTGAAGCACTACAGATTGCCATCTCTTCTATCCTACTGTTAGGAAGAAATCAGAATGTGTTCATATTTATAACAATGTTGTTTTTAAAAACAGAGCAGGCAGGACCTGCAAAAGAACACAAGATTGCTCCTAGTTACCCAGAAACAGAAATCAGAGATATTCTGGTGTCCTAGATTTCTGAAGACAATCAGCCTGCCATCAGTGCACCCGGGGAGCTGCAACCACTTCAACAAACAGGGCCTGAGGAAATGGCTGCAAGTTGTACCAGAGGAGATTTAGGTTAGACATCAGGAAGAACTTTTTCTCTCAGAGAGTGGTCAGGCACTGCAATGGCTGCCCAGGGAGGTGGTAGAGTCACCGTCCCTGGCAGTGTTCAAGAGGCGCCTGGATGAGGAGCTGCGAGATGTGGGTTAGTGCTTGTGGTAATGGGAGAATGGTTGCACTAGATGATCTTGTAGGTTCTTTCCCAACTTTGTGATTCTGCGATTCTATGATTCTCAGTACCAAAGGACATGCTGAGGAGCACCAGTCAGCTCTGCAAAGGCACCATGCGTGTGTTCTGCTGTACTTCCCCAAGTCTCAGTCTCTCACTGCCTTCATGTGATTTCTCAAAGGCAATCAGTATTAGAGCTTGAATGGAAATGTTAAACATTCTCCAGCACCAGCTCATTCAGTTCTTTTTGCTTCATGTTGACAAAAACTCACATCCTTCAATCATCTTAGCAGGATTCAGAGCCATATGCTATTTTGCATGCACTGCACCTTAAGCAGGAGGTATGAATCAGTTGTAATTACTGCTAAGGACACTGCTTAACTCAAGCTACAACATTAGGATGTATAGAATATAGATTGTAAAGCATAAAATCTATTACCAGAAGGAATAATGGTGCTGTTAACATAATTACTGCTACAGAACTGTCCCTCAGAAAATGTCAGTGTCTGAACAAGGTCTTCAGAAAGAGACATCTTCAAAAAGCCCTGCCAGAGTTCAACCTCTGAAATGGAAGCAACAGCTCAAATGTTGATTTTTGGCATTTGAATGGTTTAGTTTCTGGGTTTAGCAGAACAGAGCCTGAGTTAATAACCTGCCTGCAGCTCGCTGACTCCCATGGCATCATGCCTGGTCCCACAGGGCTTCCCAGCTCCACACGCACCATGCCAGAGCAGCTGCGGCGCTTTCCAGGCTGGCTCCAGGCAGTCCCTGAGCCCCATTCACACAGCACTCACTCAGCCTGCACTAGCAGCCACTGCTCAGGTTGCCTGCAACACAGCACACTTCTGGAAAGTGGGAAACTGCTGTAAACAGGCTTCCTAAAGGTCAGGCCAAAAGACTTAAGGGAAAACTTTCAAAGAAAAACACAGATGGTTATCCCATCCTAGAAACACAATTTGCTCTTTGTTCATGCCCTTTTCTTATCCTTGTTTGTGATGTGTGTGGACATGTACACTGTGGGATGCATCCATTCATATTTTCCTCAGCTATTACCCTCTCTTCCTTATAGTAGTTCTCTTAATCCACACCAGTTACAATTACTTAATGACTACACATGCCATTTCTACCAGTTCTCTTCGCGCACCATTCCAGACTTACAAACATCTCTGGTGACTGAACGTTCAAAGGAAGCCCAAAAACTGCAAAACTGAGAAACAGCTGTACTACAAGCGAGAATGCCCATTACCAGACATCAAGTTTTTTCATTACAGCCCTTTGTTTTCTATTAGAAGAAGGACTACAGATAGTTCAGCACTAATTCAAGAAATTGAGATTTTTCAGTGATTTGTTCATAAAGCTGCAAAGCAGCATGAAACAAGAGTTACGTGCTGCAGGACAAGCATACACATACCCCTGCTTCTCCTAGTTACTATAGTAATGCTCTTCCAAAATTCAGTGTACTCTTGTGAGAAACATCCAAGTCTCATTTATGCATGACTAAATTATAATTGATTAAATAGGTAAGCAGTGGCTGTGATGTACTGACAGATGACTCTCATTTACAAGTAATGCTCTATACACCCACGCTTTTCATCTGCTTTAGGCATCCTCATTTTGTTCTCTGGACAGTGAAAGACAGAGCACTTAACTCCATATATCTCATGACTGAAATAGAAGCCAGAACCCCCACACCTGGGAACAAATCCTGATACAGCTGTATTTGGCTGCGAAACGCAAAACGCACTTCCTAATTTTACAAAATCCTGATGTGAGTGACATTTTAAACCCATAAAGATTTTCAAACATTTTCTACTGAGCAAACTGGTAGTTCTTTGATTACTAAACACGAATAATCTGAGTTCTGGCTGAACTCCAAAACATAAGCACTTTCTTCTGCTGTCTCAGCTATTCTCCTGATGTCTAAGACACATTAAAATAAATGTAAACCATATGGCTACTCGGCAGATTACTAGCACTCTTGCATCAATGAGGGCAAAGCAATTCATTGTCACCATCACAGAAATATCTTAGGCACATGAGCATTCCTAAGGGCTGGGAAAAACCTGCGGCCTTTTTATTTAAAACTGTCTTAGATAGGAGGAAACACTGCTTTACTTATACTCTACTATCCATTTGACAGCTTTTTACATGCATTTAGCACCACATAAACCATTAAGGCAAGAAGAATTAACACCAATCTCCACCTGCTCATTGACTGCCATGCAGTGTTCCACCACCTCTAGCGATACAGAAGGCAAAGCCTCACACCCCCTGGAAACCCAGGTCAGATATCACTGACAAAAGCCAGCTTTGCTCCACAATCTTCTTTGGAAAACAAACCAACCAACCAACCTGGGGAATTAGCGTATTCCAGAAATTGCTTCTGTGCTCCCTCACCACCTCTCTGAAGATACACTTCTAACAGACTCCATATATTAGAAATTTTAAGCCCCTAACAATTAAATGCCTTTTCCACAAAACCAGAAATCCTCCTTAGGAGGAAATGCTGTCACATATCGTATCTCGAGGGCAAGCATGGCATACTCAGAAAGGAGCAACATGAAGGCTGGAAACTGGGCAGGACGGGCACAGTACTGCACAACAGTAATGCTGGCACCGCACTTCAGAAATGGTTTCTGAAAAAGACTAGTTCACAGGCAGCTCTGACTTTTGACAATTTTCACCTGAACTTCAGTTAAAATTTGATTTCACTGTCAGAGTTTTGTTTAAAATTTTACAGAAATGTTACAATTCTTTGCATGCTGAAAGCTGGAAATGCACTGCTGAAATCTCAAAGAAAGCTGTATGTTTCCTCCCTCACCGCCCTCTATCTGCAGCAGGCTTTTCTTCAATGCTCACTACAACAGCACAGACTCTGTGATCTGCAATATAATCAGCCTGCAGGGAGAACTGGAGACAGTTAACTGCTTTCTGCCTCCCCATTTGCTCTAAATGCCAGCTGCTGTTTCCTGGATGATTATTTCTGACCTTGGCCCTAGCTCTGAGCACTGTGAGGATGCTGCCATATCCTTGCAGGAATGCCCATGCATAACAATTGCATTTGCTGAAGTCTCCTAAGACCACAGTCAGTCCTTTGTCCAACCTTATGGAGACTTGTGTGAAGAGCCACTGGATATAAACACGACTCCAGCCAACTCTCCATTAATTTGCATTTTTAGGCATTTTGCACATGTGAAGAACGTCTTCAAGAAATGTGTTGTTTAAAGGAAAAACTGTCCCGTGTATATTGCATGAAATATACTAATTTATAGGAGAGAAATTTTCAAAAACACAAACATAGAATTAAAAACACAAATCCTTCTAAAAATCAGCCGGCCTCCTAATGCCTCGTTATGCTTTCTAAAAATTCTTTCTCCTGCAGTCATTACTCCAGGTGAAAGACAGCAGGTGGGATCTCTTGCATACCTTGCCCTTTCATTTTGTAGAACATTTGACCCCTGAGAAATTCACTCCACTGAATTTCTTTGCATTTCTTGGTATTTCTTGCCCAGATGCGTTCATTTCTTGGAAAACAAAATCGAGACACTCTCTAAGCCTGGTTGTACTTCCTAATGCAAGTTAACAAATGATGACGAGAATGTATTCCTGATTAGCAAGGCAATTCCAAGCCTTGTGGCAGGCAACATGAATATTTGCAAGATGCCATGAAAAAAAAGAACACCTGCGTTTAGCTGTACTTCCTAAGTGTTCTCCTATAATAAGCTAGCATTTCCATGTCCAGCTCCTTGAGATTTCTATCATTAACCACAAATTAAACAATGGCTTTAGGCTCAAAGCTCAGGTAATGTCTTCCTGCTATGGACCTTACATCAAATTAAACTACAGCCTTCACATAATGGTAATTTAAGAGAATCCAAACCTTCCTAGCGAATGTCCAAAGATTTGATATCTTCTTCTGAACTCTTACGTGGCCACACAAATGAAGCAATCTTAATTTTCTAGAGGCCCTATGATACTCCAAACTGTACTCCTAAGGAAAGAAGAGCAGTGTGGATGTACCTGTATTTCAGAATCCTTCCAGTTGTCTTTAATAGTAAAATCAATATTGGTGAGCCTAATACCTTATATACATGCTTGTATTGCTGCATGAAGATGGACATTCTTCTCCTCTCTGATATGGAGGAGGGGTTGTGAAAGGGGACACATAAGCAGACTGGTGATTAGTAACAGCTTTTGGCATTCATTAAGGTAAACTTATGGTGTGAGTAATTGTCTGCTGGGTGAAACTGAAATGACCTCAATAGACTGAGAATAAATAAAAGATGGTAAGGTATGTGCCTGTCACTGAGAATGTAGATGTTTGATCACCATTTGATATGAGAATTGAAAAAGTGAAGATGCATATACATACATACCTGATCAAGAAAAAGCAAAATGTACTAATTTTATGATGATGGACACAGTAACAGTTGTCTGTGCTTTACGGAGCACTCTGTATTTTACATAAATATATATATCAGACTCACCCTAAACCCATCTGGCAATGAAAACTCTGAAGCAGAAAGCAGCAACTACTTTATTTAACAGAAGAAGACTGCAATTTCATTTCATGACTCAGAAGATGCCTGCATCTTGCGCTGTTGCTGCCTTGATCTTTTTGAATGGATATCTTGTTAAAGAAACTTTACCTACACCTTTGTAGAAGCCCCAACAGACATCACTCATAGACATCTTAGTCATGTATTTTCTGCCATCACACTACAGGTATAGTTATTTGCATCAAAGCTATATTCTGGTGTTTCTGCCCCATCTGAATGATCCACAGCAGCCATATTCCTTGTCTAGCTGAGAGGCTGAACTGAACTTAAGGCTAATGGAGCACGATAGCTGAAACATTCTTGTTTATCTGAGCTAACAGGTAATGTTTTAAGGGTCTTACAAATACTGAGATGCATTGGTGATTGTAGATAGCTTTATAAACCACCTGCCTGCTCACTGGTGCGTCAACAAAGCTGTATCTACAAGTGATTCAAGAATTATCTTTTTTTAGGCCAATTGGAAAGAAAAAATAAGATTTAGAGGGCCACATGAAGGCTTTTAAAAGCTAAGTTACAGATGTATCATGTGGATTTTGATGTTGACTACAGGCCACTGTGATACTCACAAAACCCACACTGGCAGTCAGTAAAGGATAGATGATGGCACTTCAGATTTGCTTATATGAAAACAGACTGGAAGGAAGATGCTGCCAGCTGATACATACCTACGGACCTCTACTTGTAACACTCAGAAACATTATATTTTACCCAAAGGTTTTCTTCAGAAATCAAACCATTTACTGTGACTATTATAAATAAAGCTTACTGTTATATGCACATACTACAACGTCTCTCAACTTTCTCCTCTGAATTGCAAGCTTTCTTTGCGTATTCACAATAAAATTGCTGTCTTCTATGTGGGTGGCAATGACTGATGTACAAGGGCTGCTTTCAGTCTGTGATGAATAATTATTTAAGTCTTTTAATAGATGCAAAAGTTAAAAGATCAGCATGTAGAGAATATTACCATCAAACTGTTTCCTATTACTACTAACAAGATTTACTGGGTCACTTACTCCTTTATAGCATTTCCATAATATAAAGTCTTCTACTAATACTAAGTCTTAAATATAATACACTTCATCAAGAGTTTTACGTGTAAACACATTAGAAAAATCGCCCCTGCATAACTCTTTTTGGAGGAGCATTCCATAACAGAACAGAGGATTTGGATGCTCACACCCAGCTCCTAGCTCAAACTGCACTGCAGCATTAGGCAAACAAACAACTGTAGGAGCCTTCATACCACATGGTACAAACATGACTCCTGGACACAAGCTAAGCCACACAGTTGGAAGCATCACACTGTACATGGGTGGTGACAAGGGCACCTCATCTATTCCTTAGTCCACAGTTCTAAGAAACAGATTTATGGCCACTAGCTCCAGTACACAGATTTATACATAGCAGAGTTGAAGTATGAAAAACCCAGCTTTTTAAAACATACAGTTCACCATCAAAACAACAAAGCCACCTGCAACATGCATCATAAACTACAAAAAGTAAATTAATTTGTCATATACGCATATATATGTTGCCCACGTAGCCTACGTAGCTTTGCTAACTTAAGAACAAATGTTTATCTGAGCACAAAAGAATTGCTGAGTACAGATGTCCTCCTCTTCGTGAGGAACAGAAACTACTGCAATAACGGGTGTCTCTGTGACTAATGCACAATGTTGCTCCATTCAAAAACAACAAAAACCAAAAACCTAACCCCAACCAACCCAAAAAAATAAAAAATAGCGTTATCTACTTTGGAGGAGATCTCTTGTCAATACAATACTTTGCAGATAGCTGACAGCTGTCCAAGGAAAATAACTAAACTTACCTTCAGTATCTTCTGTACAGCACCTGCTTGAAATACTGTAAGCACAATTCCCAGTGTTTGCTATGAACATACATGTAATTCAAGCAGCAAACAGTTAGGGTCTTCCAAGTGACTTCACATTTTTACAATTACAAATAGCTGTACACAGGTAATGTGAAGGCAAAAGGGTACAAGTCTGCCAAGTCATTCTGAGCAAGCCACAAGCTCTCTGAAATTGAATTTTGTCATTTCTTCAATTTTACATCATCGTCTCTATCAAATGAAAATGCCTAATTTTATTTTGAGAAACAGAAATAATTCTTTAGATACAGAACATTGGTACTTACGGGTAAAATGATTAGAAGTGGATGGATTAACACTATCACCACTGTCGGCGCTTTCACTGCTAGAAATGTCATCATCTGATTCCCGTACAGAGGAGCAAGGGGAGGAGCCATCAACTTCTTCAAACTTCCTCTTCAAAATTCCACTCATTGCTGCAATGCTGTCACATGCACCTGTAACAGGAACAGAGGTAATGAAGTATGGAAACATCCAACTGCAGAATATTCAGTTGTACTCTCCTGAGTCATTTTGATTTAGAAGTACCAGTAAGTCGCCACATCTCATCTTAAATAGCCATTTAGTATGTGATTAGATATAATTAATTAGGAGACAGTGAAGCCAAATGAAAAAAACAAATGTTCATACATCATATTCTAACTTGCTACCTATGGGGATGGATTTTATTTAGATGGTTGTTATTTCGAACAACATGCAGCAGATTGCTATCAAGGGCTATTTCTAACATTTTCAAGTTTTCATGAAAAGCACAACCATTTAATTTTAAATATAGACTTTCTACAGGCCAGTGAGAATCATGACTGCAACAGCCCAGTGTTGTGCATCATCTGTGGGGTGCTCAGCAGCCCTGACTTCATAGACATGAGCTTCAGCAAAGGTTTATGTTGGGACACTCCAAACAAAGAAAAATTTGGAGTTTCTCTTCAACACCCTCACTTGGAAGGAAGGAACATTCACCATCAGAAATGAAATTAAATAAGAACTTAACATTACAGTTCCCACTGCCAAAGACATGTAATGTAGTTAGTGCTGACATCACACCTGCAAGGAACCTAAGTATTCTCTGATAATTTCAATAATACAGACAGACATAAGGCAGTGAAGACACAAAGACAGCATATCAATTTAGAAACCCTTGGAATTCAGAAGTTCCCCACTCCAGTCAGACACACTAATTGCTTCCCAACCTCGTTCCGCCCCACTTTAAGAAATGAGATACCTAATAAAGCTCCTGAGGTTGCAAAGAAAGTTTATAATGTTAAGTATTCCAGCAGGAATTTAGCACGAAAGGTAGAAATTTAAAATGAATTCAGATAATGAAGGAGGAAGTGCACCCCTAACCAGCCAAGAGCTGAAGGGCAGTTGAGCTCGCTCAGACTACGCCCACCTGCTCCATGGCTCCTATAGCACTGCAGAGCTGAGCAGTGCTAACACTCAGCCAGGCAAAAAGTTTGTTGAGGACTGGTGATATCCCAGAGTTACTGAGTGGGGAACAAAACCCAGCAGACACCTCCCACAGCTCCCTTCCAACTAATTCTTCCGTGAGTGTTAAAAAACCAAAACAAGAACAAACAAAAAAAGCAAACTGCAGGAAGCTAATGTACGTCAGGCTAAATGACTGCCAGTGAGACAAGGTCAAGGCACAGACTGCACAACCGGCCACAGTGCCTACCAGCATGCTGCACAGTGCTGGCCAGGCACTGAGAGCCCCTGGATGCTGCCAGCTGCAGCAGAGCCTGAGAAGCCCACAGGCACCGTGAGTGAGGCCCCCAGCTCTGGCAGAGGGCCGACAGCCTAACCAATAATGTGCCCAAAAGTCATGCCCTGCTGCCCGCATTGGAAGCCAAAGAACGCTGTCCACAGTCTCATACCTTTTCGTGTTTTTCATTAGCACAGAGGCAGGCACATGGATGCAGCTGCTACGTTCTGACCCTGTAAGTGCAGCACTTTGGTAGATCCCCAGGTATCTTTGCTAACTCTCAAAATCCATCGAGTGCCATGTAGTTCAAATGCCTCCTACACCCCACTGCACTCTCAATCCTTAATACCACTGTTTCCTGATGTGAATAAGTAAAGACAGTATGTCAGAGGTTTGTGACCAGCTTTTGGCCTGATGTGAAGCTAGAGGAGGACAAAGGTGGCTGTAGGAAGCTGACAACTATGAAAAATATATTGATGGGCTCCATCCAGCCACAGGAAGTTTGAAAGACTTAATTCAAAATGATAACTCAGCAAACACAGGTCTGTCTGCAGGAAATACTAGGAAGGAGACTGCAAGCATAACAAGGCTGCACCCCAGTGCAACAGAAAGTTCTAATTCTTTGCTTTGCTGACAAAGCGTTTCCCATTGTCTGCCAGCTCCTAAGCACAGCAGGATAGAGTTCTGGGGAAGTTCAAACTTGCCTTTGTAAGCCCAAATTAGAAATTACAGATACATTATACAAAATTTTCATTATGTTGTTTAATTACAAGGCCTAGAACAGAAGTTTTATTATAAAGGAGATCGTTTGCCTCTTACGAAGTAAAAGCTGTGAGAAGCACATACATGATTGCAGCAGGTTTAATATCCTGTCTCCAGCAGCAGTATTTAATGCTTCAGTGGAAAGCAATGGAACGAGAAATCCAGCCACAACTCACTGCAAGATACATGGCTCTGCTTCCCCATCCTTGCAGTCAATTTCCCCTAAGCATAAGGCTGAAATGTTGCTATATTACAGTGCACAGCCTCTTATAAATTCATTTGACTTGCTCTCCTGAGGCAACAAGTTTCATATTGGTTTATTGGAAAAAAAGATCAACAAAACATCTCCCAAAACTACAGCCACAGTCCATTCAAAATCACAGCAATTTCAGCCTTTACAATATTTTGGACTGTAAAGAGCAGCAGAAATACAGCCATGTCTAGAAATATGCTGCAGAAGAGAGAATATCACACATACAGGTACTTCCTACAACATGAAAATAACTGAAGAGGAGTCACTAAGGTCTTTTTGCATTTTTATAGCAATATTTATGAGTATGCTCTAATCCTCAATAGTAGCTATTACAACGGAGGTGCAGCTCCTCGGAGTTAGGACATATGCTTGGTGGGGAGCTGAGAGGAGGTGGAGAGTGCAATAGAGATGGAGACACGAATGGAACAGCAACATCAAGTTCCTCAGCCCAAAGTTGCCTGAAATTGTGTTATCACCTACATTTGCAACCACATAGCTGTGTAACTGCATTATCAGCCATTCTGTGTAAGCATCAGGAAGCACTTCTTTACTGTGCTGGTACAGCGGCCTATAGAGGATGTGGAGTTCCCTCGTGGGAGATCCTCACAAGCTGTCTGGTGCCCTGCTCTCGGTGTCTCATCATGCACAGAGCTGTAGGATGTAGAAGACTTCTAGAGGTGCATGCCAACCTTAATATGTTTTGATTTTGCCCTTGGGAAACTCCTCAAAGCAGCACAGCCTCCTGCTGACACTATTCTACTTTCAATGCAGTATCTAAAGTGCTCATCAGCCAGAACAAGGCAGAGAAAGTGAGCAGAAAATTGTGAAGATCTGAAAGCAATAGTAACACACAGTTTCTATTCAAAAAGGTTCTCTACAGTTCTGAGTTAATGATTCCCATAACAAGGAACAGGTTCTCAACAGTAACTGTCCAGCTCCTGTGGTAACACACAGGGAGCCCTGGGCCCTAATGCTGCCTTCCTGGTTCTGCTCTGCAAACTCAAGTCACGTTCCCCTAGGACCAGAAAAGCAAGAGCAAGAGGGGTTGTTGTGGAATCTACATACACAGTACAGTCTCAACTAATTGCAGTTGCATGTGCTTGTTCCACTCCTTGTAATGGCACAGGGACACAGAAATAGATGATTACTGTCTGCAGTAACAGTGGTTTCCAGCTAAGAACCCTTGGAGTGTTAACCCACTCCAATGCCCTTGTCTTCTCTACTGCGCAGTTTTTAAATCAAATTTGCTTTCCTGAAAGACCCTGCTTTATATGGCACACACCCCTTTAAAGGCATCTAAGCTTCTTCGATGTCTCATTTTCTTCACTTCCAAGCTCCCCTAGAATAAAGGCTGCTTCTGCACACACCCAGAAGTTACAAGGGTTTGAGATGTCTGAGTAACTCGCATCCAGGTCTCTCTGAGAGCTCAAATTTGGTGTTCTGAGCAAGGTGTCTGAGAGCAAACAGAAAGTGGAACACGCTTGTAACGCACGTCTAAAAGGAAAAAGGGACAGAAAGGTTAGGATGGGCTCAATCCCATCCTTACGTACCTGAAAGCTGTTTGATGGAATACGACATTTGGCTGGCTACTTGTGCACATACTGTGGCCTATGAATCTTGGCATTATTTTATACAGTGTGCAACAGACTCATTCAGACAGAGGATGAGGCTCTCCTCTAAGCTATAGCTCAGAGGCAGCAATTCCTGAACAACAGGTTCAGGCCCCCACTGTCCTGGGGAGCAATTTAACTGTTAAACTGCTTGGCAAAAGATGGGACGCCCATTCAGCTGCGGATTTTCAAAAGAAGAGTGACCTAGGCTCCATTCTTGAAAGGATAGGTTAGTGTGCCAGCATTCAGGTCAGGGATCTGGACTGTGGCCATGGAGTACACGGATCTTAGATGAACAGCTGAGTTGGGGCTCCATGCTCAAGTATTTCATTAGGATGACATGAGTTAGGAACTAATCCTGAAACCTTACTCAGAACAAAAGATCTTTGGTCCTCAAAACGAAAAGCCTATTCTTACCAAGTAACAAAATGTATCTCTGCTCAAATTGAAGGCATTTTACAGACATCCTGATACTACTGTGGAATACAGGCTCCTCCATACAGCACATTTCTGAACCCCAGTATCAGTAAAGCACCTCACCTGGCAGTGAATTGCACCTTGTCTTTAAACACAATAGGAGTCTGACAAATTCCAAAAGATTCTTAAAGGAAACGTTTGAAAAACTAAGCAGATGTATTAAATAAAAGATTTCTGAAAGAATGATATCTTAACCCGTTCATTTCATAATTCCATTTCTGATCCTCTCTTCTGTTCAATAAAATGAAACTAAATTCCATTAATTTGCCTTCTGTCCACCTTAAGATCAACTCAGCTCTCTTAACATTCTCTATTAGGTATTTAAAACATTGAGTTTACATATTACAGTTAATATGTAATCTGGATAGCAATTTCGAATTTAGGCAGGAAATATCTTCTATGGCAATGCTTGATTTATGTAGGTCACTCCAGAAGTAATGACTCCTAATCATTTCTATGGAAATTACAACAGGTACAAAGAGCACAATAGCACTATTTGATAAGAGCAAATTCTCAGCTACAAAACACTGCTTTTCAACGGTCACCACCTATCAGCTATGCATTTTCACCCACGATAAACAAGAGCCTGCATGCTGTGCTTGTCAAAACCTGTGCCATTGGAGGTGACCCACTGTCACTGTTGCCACTGCTGAAACAAACCACCCACCACTTCACTGTGCTCACATCCACTGTTTGCTCTCCACAAATGTTCAGCAAGTGCCTGTGAATGTCAATAGGTACAATTTTTTCATATGGAGCGATCAAATTACACATCTTTGCTTCTCATGCACTCCCATGTCAGATGCCATTGTGTCAGACTGTCCGTCTGCTGCCATCTGTTGCATGACAACATCATGGAATGGGATACCTTCTGGAAGGTTCAAACTCTACCACTATACTACCAACATTCACCTCTGGCATTGTGAACCAAGTATTAAAACAGGAGGATTTTGAAGCATCCCTTATACTTGAGAAAGCATGAACATGCTGATGCATCGGTATATTTAGCTGTAGCCTACACACTTTCTTTCAGAAATATTTCCAGCCATTAGGATTTCACATGGGAAGGGAGTAATGTGGCAACAATGAGACTACCAAAGGAGACGGTCAAAAGAAACAACTGCAACAACTTAAGTGACCAAGTAAATATGTGCTAAAAGTCAAGTCAAGGACAAAGATATAAACTCACACTGCCTCTGGCAGGAATCAATTAAGCTGGCTATACTGACCTCTAAATATGTTCTTCTGGAAACTAGCACAAAGGGTTTTCTCTTTCTCTCAGTTTTTGCCTATTTTCTTTCAACTCCTTCGCAAGTTTCATGCATACCTTCATATATGTTTATACTTGTCAAAAATATTTTAAAAGTGAAAACAGATAAAGTATTTGCACAATGATTCTCTGACATCACAAACGTGTCATGATATGTATGGTCATGGTTACTGAGGCCTACTTAAAATTTTAAGACCTACCTTCTGTTCTTCATTACTTCTACAAACAAACTTTAAAAAGTAAAACAAACAAAATCTGTGGAAGGAAGTACCCTCATGCCCAGAACTTTGAGGAAAAGAACTGAAACTGCAGAGAGAAAAAAAAGATGAAGAGTTGAATGCTTAAATTAAAAATAAAAAAAAAAAAATCCTACAGAAACTGAAAGCTGATTTAGAAATACAGGGTTTCAAATTTTCTTCACTTTTTAATCAAACAGCAAAGCCATGCGCTGTCATGATGACTGAAGGCCAGTTACAAAGGTGACGGTAAACAAACCAGATATAAAGAAATACAAGCAAGCCTTGAAGCTGGCCATTATGATGCTGCAACTATGCATCCTGCTATGTATTGGAACATGTAGCTAAGGTTAGGCACCCGCTTAGCCCCCTCTGAACAAGCCAGCATAAACAGCAGTAGAGCTGTACCAGCACACTCAGCTTCCCAGTAGAACTGATTTGCCAAGCAGAACGCTGCCTTAATACAGTCACTGGTACAAAATGTATTCTGAGCTTCAGTACACATCTCTGCAGTGTAAATATACACTGTTTTAGATATAAAAAGTACACGGCAAAGGGTCATATGAGTGCAAAAATTATGCTATTTCCCAGTTATTCACTGTGAGGCTCTGCAGATTCTTTTGCTGTTCTAACATAGCTTTCCCCTTGCCACAACCTGAAAAAATGTAATTATGTATACACATTTAATGTGGATGTGGATGTTCAATATAGCTTACCAAATATTGCATACAAGAATTCATAGCATAGGTAGCATGAACAATAGTCTTAGTTTATTATGCACCAAATCCTGAGATATTAAAGAGCTGCCTGTGCACAGCCAGCAGCCATTTGCGTTTTAGTAGTGCTGCAGTTTGTTATACAATAGGCATGTTCAGCACATTCCCTAATGGAGGCTGTATCCACTTTCCTTTTCTTAATTCAGCATTCAAATTCCAGTTTGGCAGATCATTTTGACCAACCCCACGCTTTTGCCTTGTCACAGCCACAGCAATACCTTTCCCCGTGTCCACAGAAGCCCAAATACAGACCTGGGACTCCTGCAGCCTCTAGGTTTTCTCTGAGGGAAAACAAAGAATCTGGTGCAGAGCTCTAACAGTTCACGTCCTTCCAACTTCACTAACAAGCCATTTAAAACCCAGAGTGTTGTTGGTTGTTTTTTTTTTTGTTGTTGTTTAATATATCTGATAACTTAAAAGCAACCGAATCACCCTTAACATCTTGTTTTTATTTTTATACTAAATGTTATACTCTCAAATATCCTCACAGAACTGTGTGCATTTCTCAACACCAAATATTTGGTACAGCTATTGGCAGTAACATGGTGACAGTGTGTGGTAGCTCAAGTCACTTCTCGAAGAGATTATTCAGTCACCTATTTCTAACAGTAGGCTGAAGAAGAAAAAAAAAAGTTGGAAACTAAACAGTAGCTCAAAAATACCAGAAAAATTATTGTTTTCTCTATCAGGAATATGTAACGGACAATATATGAAATAGGCCCCTGTAAATAAAAATAATTTTGCTCACAGGGAGTTAATACTCAACTACTACAAAACAAATGAATATCATCTCCATGGCATGAGCACGCAACCATGACTTTATTCAAAGCTTGGCCAAAATTAGTAAAAGGATGTTTAAGTGCATCTTTTTTTCTCCAGAGAGTAGGGTCAATAAAACTATTTGTACTGGAAAATATGCATTATTAATATCTACTGGAAGGTTGTGATGTTTCAAAACTATCTTCCAAAATAGCTTTATGGCTATAATAACTCAAGCTTTCATGCCTAAATCAAGGCTAGTGTACAACCAACATACAATATTATTACTTGCAGGTTTAATGCACACTTGAGACAGTCATAAGGAGACGTTCAGGCCTGCAAAACTCACATCCAAACTATAGGAAGCTAATATTTGCTTCTATTACTTGCCTCTATACATGTTGTATCTTTGAAACCAAAATAAACAAACAAAAAAACCCAGTACATTTATTAAAAAAATCCTGCAGAATTTTAGCAATAGCAGTATTTCAACAATAAACACTGAAGGTGAAAATTCACCAAAAAAAAGACACACAATGAATAGCTGGATGTAGGCTATATATTTATACAATTTATACAGTACAACAGTTGCTAAGACTCCTCATGTCATTAAAACATGTAGTGAGGACAATTCACCTTCTCTTCTGCAAGGAGCACAAGGCAAAAATAATTTACTCAGTTATCAGCTAGAAAACATGAGTAAATTTAATTCCAGACTTACAAAATAAAAGCATTCTGTGAAATAATAGTAGCTTGATTGTTTGTGGATGTGCATGTTGTGGTCGGATCACCCAAGGCACAGCAGGAGGTTTGGTTCATAGATGTTCTCCTCAGAGATGGTTTATAAATAAACAGAAGTGCACTCATTTGTGTGGTTGCTTTTGTTTTAATAATCAGAGACTTTGTCACAGATCAAACTTCTTTTAACTGCTGTACACTAAGTCTCTCTCTTCTCTATCACAATTCACTCAATACCTGAAGACCATCTACTGCTCTTTCAAACTCAGCGGAAATGAGGCAATAAGTTGAAGAACTAATAAGGAAAATAAGGAAAATATGACAGATAAAAGGGACAATATGACAGGCACAAAGGCAGCATAACAGTCTAGACCTATTTGCTTAAGAAATCGGTCAAAACGATCAACTAAACAAAAATTTCAAATTCCTGGACTTAGTGACCAAAGCCTCACTGAATGAAATGGCTGATTTTTACAGAGCAGCACAACACACACAATCACACACATAATCAATGAATTGAAATGCTTCCCTATAAGCCAGTAATTTCAAGTGACTGACAACCTCAAAAGGTAGGAGTTTTAAAGTGTATACTCAATTACAGTCAATCTTATCCTTAGCAACTTCACATCTTTGCTATCAAAAAACACGCTGTCCTTACTTGCATGAAACATTGCATTTCAACACAACAGCACAGGAAGGAAATGTATAGTGCTACTATGTAACCTATGTAGCCTATGTAAGGCTACAGACCACAGTGAGGTTGATCTAAAATTAGATCCTAATTGTATTAAACTTGAATACTGACTTTCTTTGCTTTTCTGTAATACTTGAGAAAATCTGGAATATAATGGCTGAACAGATTTGGAATCATAACAACAGTGTGTAAAAATCCTATTCAGTTCATCCTGTATCTCAAGGCTGAAAACTCTTCAGAAGGCTGACAGAAGAACTGCAGGTCTAGGAACATCTATGTGTCACCACACATCTCCCAAGACATTTGTCACCACACCAGCAATGAAAAGAAACCGAGCAGTTAGCCCACTGCCATGGCACTGCCCGACTTGTAAGCACCTTATGACCACTCTGCAGCACAGCCAAGTGGCTCGGCTGGGACAGAACTAATTATCTGCCTCACGGTCTCCTTGAAAGCCCTGCTATGAAGGTATGTGGCTTATACTCCATGTCCTATATACACACACATATATAAACATATACGTATAAATTTAAATTTATACATTTTATGGTATTTTGCTTTATAAAATCTCTGATTATTCTGTATTTTCCGGGGGATCTGGCACAAAAGTTTTAACATTCTGTAATTTTCACTTTCTCATTTCATTATTAAAGATGCTTGCATAGAAATGTGAGTGGGTGAGGGGGCCACACTGGAGAGCAACTGAACAAACTAATGGAAAGCTACAAAGTCTTATCTCAAGCTGCTCTAAAGGGGGAAGGGTTCAACAAAGCCTCTAGACTTACAAGCAAAGCAAAGGGAACTCTGCAAGGACTTGGGGTCTCACCAAGACTTGCACAGCTTCTGCCTCCACATTGTAACTGAATACACAAAGACAAAAATGTTAACTTGAGAACAGATCCACTCACCGTGTACTGCCACTGAACAGCAGCAGCAGCGTGGAGCTTGGCACAGACCTGTGCATCTTGATTCACAGCATAATGAAGAAACTGACTTACGTATATCTATGCAAAAAACCGATTTGCCAAAACGAAGTAACACAACCCCAAACTCCTCTGACTTACCCTAGGGGGCAGAATTCTGATGAAAGCTAACAGTATCATGGTGGCTCCTTCACTCTGCAGCCTTACCCTATGTAAAAGCAGCACCTGATTGTATTTCCACAACGGACTACGTGGGGATGGTGGAGCTGCAGTTGGTAAACGTTCTAGTTTCTTTCCAGGTCCTTCAGAAGGACAGCTGATTATCAGAAAACCCTAACTCACGTGGTCTCATGCGTTTCAGTGTTTTTAGAAGAATCAGTGTTTATGGTTTTGAATTTAAACTTAAAAATCTGAAAACCTCAAGTAGCTCCTCTTCCTTTTTCCCCAATTTCGCTTTTAGACAACTTACATATTAAGTGGATTCTCCACCTAACTTTTATGCCGACACTTTTCTTTTCCTCTTCCTGTTTTCCCTACTTCATTGTGAAAAGCAGAGACGAAATGATGGAGAACAGAGGTCTGAGAAATACTAACTTTCTGGGGCTTGAGGGTAAGATCAGAGGAAAGATGGTTGTTGCAGAGAAATACACTTAAAAATGATACACTTAAAAAGTTTTCCAGACTTCTGTTGTTGGCAATTATTCATAGCTTCCACTTATCACAGGTTTCATTAGAAAATTGTATCCATACTTATGGAGAAATTAAAGCCTTAATTAAACAGATCTGAGATAAATAGTAAGTAAGTTTCTCTGGTTTATGTGTGTTTATGTGCAGATGAGACCTACCTACTGTTTTCACAGAATTACAGGGGTTGGAAGGATCTCAAGAGATCATCAAGTCCAACTCTTCAGCTAAAGCAGGCACCCCTACATTACTTTGCTACATTTAATCCCCTTTTCAGTCAACCTACAAAAGAACAATGAAGCAACAGAGATTAAAGCATGCTTCCAGGACTCCAAATGACATCAACATTTTGAAGATGTGATGGTGTTTGGTGATACTTGACTGAGAAAATGCCACATTCATAAAACCTGTTTGGGGGGGGGGGGGGGGGAACCCTTAAAAAAAACGCAACCAAACCTTAAAAGCCCTAAACATGAGGTTCAATTACTAGAAGTATCTTTTAACAGCAAGTATGAGTTTTAAAGAGCAGAATCTCTTATTGCTGTTTTGGAGAAAAATATTTAAGTTTCAGAATTAATTTCCAAATATTCTCCATTGTGTGTCCTATGCCATGACTTAAATGCCTCCAATTAATGCTAAACCTTATTAGCCCTCTATTACATCTACTGAAATCAACATGTTTTTCAGCAAATGTTCCTCTTTCCTAAAAACAAGTTAATCAAATATCTAAGATACTGAACAAGGTAAGTACTGCACATGCTCTAAACTGAAACGTTAAACACCAGATGTGGACTTCCCAGCTTTTGAACACATAGGGAGCAGCAGAATCAATGCTGAATTTTAGCAATTCATGAGGGCAGAACCACATTTCTGTCTCTGTAACACTGGATGAAAGAGGAAGACTTAATTCTATTTATGATGTTTAAGAGAGATCAACATCCGGCAGTCAGACTGCAGCAATATGTTTTTATAGACCATAGTTCTAATGGGGTTCAAATCACAAAGTGCTTCAGCATTACCATAACTTGGCATCAGCCCAGGACACCTGCTTGCTTCGGGAGGTCTTGGGATTTTTTCTTTAATGTTCTTTAAATAACTCAATACATGGAGTGCTTTAGAGCATGAATGCCTGAACCACAAAGATTCCATCCACGGGAAAACTGTCTTTTTGATCCTTTGTGCACGGATGGAAAAGGCAGGCCTGTGTCAGATCACTGGTTTCTTCAGAGCAGCGAGGAAGCGGCTCCGATGGTCCTGCTGTTATTCAGCACTGGTTTCACTTATGTACGTACTGGCTGCAAGAACCTAACCGCCTCGTACATCTCAATGCTCGCTGTACTTTTAAAAAACAAATACGGCAATTATATAATCGCATGACCATACATTACATTCTCCATTTAGTTCAGAGGAACAAGCTGAGCGCATGTCACCGGGCTGGATGCACGGCACTGTGCGAGCGGCTCAGCACACTGCGGGCTGATGGAAGGCTGCGAGGCAGCCACCGTAACACGCCCTCTGCGATCCATTGTCTGCAGTGTACGAGCCTGGTTGCTGACAGGTGCCGAGCTGCACTGCTTTTGACTTTGAATTAATCTGAACGGGAGAAACACAGTAACTCAGCGATCGGCGCACGGACAGATTTTAGCGATATTCGAAAGCGGGGAACCTCGCGTTTAAGAGCGCCGATTTTTTTTAGAAGGAAAGGCGCAGGAAGTGCACGGCCCCGCCAAGGAGCCACAGGCGGCCACCCGCGGCCCAGGCTCTCCGCCGGAGCAGCGCCCAGCCCTCCGAGCGGCGTCCGCCGCGCCGCCCGCAGCCG